>RJWM01019737.1:0-38450 GCA_004363535.1 Dasyprocta punctata | reverse complement strand
TCCTCTTCCTGTGTCTCCATCTTCACCCGTCCTTCCTCTTCCTGTGCCTCTCCATCTTCACCCGTCCTTCCTCTTCCTGTGTCTCCATCTTCACCCGTCCTTCCTCTTCCTGTGCCTCTCCATCTTCACCCGTCCTTCCTCTTCCTGTGTCTCTCCATCTTCACCCGTCCTTCCTCTTCCTGTGTCTCTCCATCTTCACCCGTCCTTCCTCTTCCTGTGCCTCTCCAACTTCACAGTTCTTTCCCTTCTTCATCCTCTCTGTCTTCTTGTGATCTTTCTATTGGAATGCTACGCATTGTATTTTGGAGCCTACCTTAATTCATTATGATCTCATCTTAATTTGATCACCTCTGCAATGATCCAATTTGCAAGTAAGATCATATATACAGAAGATAATTTTTTTTAAATATATGTTTTGGGGGAACACCACTGAACCCACTCTGAGAGGAGACACTGAATTGACACAGTAATGACAAGGGGGAGTCACCTTCAAACTTTGAGGACAGAGGAATACAGACAACAGAACAGCCAAGGCTGGTATCCTAAGACAGTAGGAGCTCGGCAGTGCTCAGTGAACAGCAAGGCTCGGACACCTGGGGAGGATGATATCAGCAGCCAGCAGAGACTGCTCAGATGTGCAAATGCTTGGCACCACACGATGGGCCCAGAATGGCCAGTAGTCCTGCTGTGTCTAGGACTGAGAAGTTCCAGCGATGGGTGAGCTGGGATGAGTTCGCTGTGAGCCACACTCCTCCTAACCTGCCTTTTCTGTCATTCCTCACTGCTTTTGAGGAGATGATGCCCACCCTCTCCAGCAGTAGGAGGGGCATCAGGGTAAAGAAGCTGATGGGCGTATAGATGTTGATTGGGTGACCACATGTGAGCCAGGGGCCTCCCATGGCCTTTTACTCCTCCCACAGTCAGGGCTCTGACCTAGCCAGGACCCTGGCAGGGTTGAGAGTGACTTGCAAATACTCCTCCCAGGAACAAGGTGACACAGGGTTTCTCGACACTGATAAATTCTCCTATTGTTGTGTAAACAAGTGTGTGCAGTGAGTATTTTCTGAAGCAGTTTTATAACTATTATTTCATGTGGACCAAGTCTAGTAAACCCTTGAATATGTAAATTTATCTCAGTGTTAAGGAGGTCACATGTGACTGACTCACGCTGTGAAATGGATCTGTTTTGTATCTGCCATAACTGAGTCCTGCCCTGGAAAATGCCAGCTGGGGGGAAAACTCATGTTCCAGGAAGATACTAGGACTGAACTGGGAAAAACAACCTCTTGGTGACTTAGGCAAGTTATTCAACATTTCTATACCCCAGGTTCCTCATCTGCTTCAGAAAGTTATTGTGAAAAGCAAGCAACTTATTATTTGTAGAATCCTTATCAGTAGGACCCCTGCTACTTGGTAAGGGCTATGTGTATTGGTTATGATTATTATTATCACCACCACTGTCAACACCTCCACCATCATCATAATCACCATGGTGATGGTGACATCATCACTATCACCACTATCACTGTCACCACCATTAACACCATCACCACCTTCTTCTCCAGCACCATCATTGCCATCATCATCATCACCATCGTCACCAACACCATCAACATTATCACCATCACACCATCATCATCAACGTAATCACCACCATTACCATGTCCAGCACATTCCCCAAAACAGCCACCACCACTGTCATCACTACCACCTCCACCACCACCATCCGTATCCTCTTCGATGCAGATGGCCTCAGACCACACTTTACAGGTGACACGATGAGTGTGTATGAAAGCCACACAAGTTGTGTGCCTGGCACAAGTGAGGCAGAGGCTCCAGTGCCCTTTGTCATCAAGAGCAAAGCAGAGTTGAGGCTGGCGCAGGGACTGGGTGCCTGACCCCAGGAGATCGCCCTCTCACCGCTGCTCCCCTCCTCCCCAGGCATCGCCCTCAGCGTGCTTCCCATGTACCTCAACGAGATCTCGCCCAAGGAGATCCGCGGCTCGCTGGGGCAGGTGACTGCCATCTTCATCTGCGTGGGCGTGTTCGCGGGGCAGCTGCTGGGCCTGCCTGAGCTGCTGGGAAAGGTGAGTGCGGCCTCCCAGCAGCCATGCTGGCTGTTATTGTCACCATGGTGGGGTGGGGGTGCTTTCCACAAAACTCATCCCTATGCATTACGATCCCTGAGGGGTCTGGCCTTCTGCTTATCTTTGGAGAAGAGTTGTGAGTCATGGTTTTCGGGCAGAATACACAGTTAATTTAAACCTTACAGGATGTTCAAACCTGAACACAAGCACGATGTCTGCGGCTCAAAGAACATTTGATTTGGGTTTGTTCTGTGCTTTAAAACCTACAGAAACGTGTGATCTGTCGTGTCCCCACCGCATAGGATCATGCCACGCCTGTAGCTCTGCTGCTTGCTGTTCTCACTTAATACGTCTATTTTGAGCATCTTTCCAAGATGTTAATTAACCCCACCTCCTTTTTTCTTTTTCCTAATGAGGAATTACCTGTTCTTCTGGTCTGGCTTGCTGCTTTGGAAACAGGAAGACCTGGATTAGAATCCTAGCTCAGCATGTACTTGCTGTGTAGCCTCTGCAAAGAGGACACTCATGCAGGTTGGAGAGGGGTGGAGTGAATTGAGAAAGGCTGCCCAGAAGAGGTGGCTTCTAAATTGAACCATCCACAGTAAGCAGAAGCTGGGCAGGGACGGTGAGGGTAGAGCAGAGATAACCTGGAGAATAGGAATAAGCAAAGTAAAGGAGCCGAGATAGGGCAGAGCCCAAGGAAAAGAACTTGGAGGGTCTGGGGGCCAAGGAGAGACCACTGGTGAAATGAAACATCTGTTCAAGGAGCCAGGACAGCCTTCATGCTGGGAGAACAGGGAGCTTGGGGTGTCTCGGTAGCACTGGAGTGACACGGCCAGGATCCTATCAGAAAGGGGCTCTGAGGCAGGAGTGTGTGGGCATGGACTAGGACGGGAAGTGGGCAGGGAAGAGAAGCCTGGCAGGTGGCCCTGGATCCTGGTGCCTGAAGTGAGGGCCTGGTGGACAGCCTGAGGCCTCGGCGATGGGCTGAGGAGGAGTGGGAATGCCAGGACATGAAGAAGGCAGAGTTAAGCTCAGATTTGGGTGCTGGGCTACAGCTCTGAGCAGGCAGGTACAGCCTGCATCATTATGGTGCTCACAGACAGCAAGGGTGGCATGACCTTGGGAAGCCACCCCACCACTCCAAGCTGGTGTCGTCCTGGGGCTCAAGGAGGGTCGTCCTGCAGAAGTGACTGTAGATGCCTGACCCCTGAATAAGCAGGGTTTATCTGAGCCAGAACTGGTGAGGAGAGGAGGTGGAGTGGGGAGATGGTTCCAGGAGAAAGAACAGTTTGGGGAAGGTCCTGGCATTTGTTAGGAGGCAGAAAATCCAGAGGACTGGAGCACAGAGACAGGATGGGGAGGGAGAGAAAAGGGAGGGAGGGTAGGAGGGAGAAGAAGGAGACGGGGCCAGATCCAGGGCTGGAGGTCACGCCTGCGCTCTGAACCAGCAAGGGGGCAAGGAACAGGAAGGGAGGCGACATACAGGGTGCTGGGAGCTGCAGCTGCGGGGGGAGGCGCCTGGCCTCATCACAGCTCTGATTCCCATCACCACCCTGGTCGCCGCTCTTATTCTCCATCCATTGTTTTTAGAGTTTCCATACCCTGCTACTGCGAGCAACACTGCAGCCACCATGGGAAAGTAAATATCTTTATGGGGTGGTGGTTTCCTCTCCTTTGGTGTATGCCCAGAAGAGGGCTTATGGGGCCACATAATAATCCTATTTTAAATTTCTTTGAGAACTTCCATTATCATTTTCCATAATGGCTGCACTGAGCCACTTTCGCATCCACAGTAGACGAGGTTTCCTTCTCTCCACACCTTCACCAACATTTACCTCTTTTCCTTTTGGTAATAGTCATCCTAATAAGTGTGAGTTAGATCGTGGTTTGGATTTGCATTTCTGTGATGGTTAATGACGTTAGCCATCTTTTCATGTACCTGTTGTCTCCTTTGGACTAATATCTACTCAGATTTTTTGCTGCTTCTTAATTGGGTTGTCTTTTTGTTTGTTTACTTGTTTGTTGTTTTTGTTTTTGCAAAACAGGGTAATTTTTTTCCTGTACTTTGCACACCAACCTGTTGCCAGATCTCTGGTTTTCACAGGCTGCCCTTTTCTTTTGTTGGTTGCTTCCGGTTCTCTGGAGAAGATTTTAGTTTGATATAGTCCCGTTTGTTTATTTTTGCTTTTGTAATGTGAGTTTTTGTTGTGATATGCAAAAATTACTGCCAGAGTCAATGTCCGGGAGCTTTTCCTTCATGTTTTCTTAAAGGAGTTTTATGATTTTAATTCTTCTACTTAAATCTTTAATGCATTGAGTTGACTTTTGTGTATAAAGGTCCTATTTTATTCTTTTGAATGTGGATATCCAGTTTTCCCAGCACCCTTTATTGAAAAGACTGTCTTTTCCTACCTTTTTGGTGTACTAGTCAAAAATCAATCAGTTCTGTATGTTGAATTTTATTTATGGATTCTCTGTTGGGTTCCATTAGTGTATTTGTCTGTTTTTATGCTAGTTTCATATTGTTTGGTTGTGATAGCTTCCTAATATAATTTTTTTTCTTTTTCTTTCTTTTTTAATTTTTTTTGAGACTGGGTCTCGCTATGCAGTTCAGGCTGGCCTTGGGCTCACTTTGTAGCCCAGGCTGGTCTCGAACCTGCAAACAGTCCTCCTACCTCAACCTCCCGGGTGCTGGGATTACAGGAGTGCTACCACGCCCAGCTTGCTATAATTTTAAATCAGGAAGTACAATGTTTCCAGCTCCATCCACCTTAGAACTGCTTTGGTTCTTTGATGTCCTTAATGATTCCATGTGAATTTTAGAATTATTTAATGCATAAAAAGATAGCTCATGTTTATGGGTTGGAAGAATTGATATTATTAAAATATCTGTGCTACCCAAGTCATGCACAGATTCAGTACAATCAATATCAAAGTTCCAGGGGCCTTCTCAGAAATAAAAGATGAGTAAGTTTAGAAAGAATTTTGGACTGTGGTGAGGAGCAAGACTGGATCTCACCTGAGGCCAGAAGCACAGCACTGGTCCAGTGGAAAGCTGCTTGGGTTAGAATAAGGACAAGAAGGACAGCAGGAGGAGATGAGCAGGAGTCTGGTTAGCAGGTGACGGGGAAGAGAACTCAAGGATCACTCCTGGTGCCTGGCCCATCAGCCAGGGAGAATGGGGGTACCAAACGCTAAGCCAGGGAGCCTCGGAGAAGAAGGAACAGCTCTGTAGGGGCAAGATGACAAGGTCCCTGACATGAATGGCCAGGTCACAGCGCAACTGAAAGCCAGAGCTGACCCAAGAACCCAGGTACCTGGACCCCTAGCCCGAGGACTGTCCCAGCCACAACAGAATCTATCATCATGAATCCGCGCCTGTTGCCACCACCTGGCTTTGGTCCGCTGAGCAAGCCCACATTGAAAGGAAGGTCAGTGGTCCCTGTAGGCTGTCTTTCTCCTCAATTGAGACTTTCTGCACACTCTTTGCTCTTGCTGGGAGGATATGTGAGTAACCCAGTGAATATGCATATTTTTAATTCATGCTCTGGGAAGGTAGATATCAGGCTTCTGGTCCAGGAAAGGACATCAAATGGGAACTTTTCATTCATCTCTTTGAAGACTTATGATGCATCAGCCAAGTGAAATCCACCGTTATTTCACTGAGTGTCAGAATTTCATTTTCTCTGTTTTAATTGTGTTTCTCATTTACCTTCAAAGACTGAGACGTCTGAACTTTGAAAAAAATATTACAGAGAGCCACGCTGTGCTTAAGGCGGGTAGGCGCTTTGAAACACAAGGTTGGAGGACGTGGTGAGGAGACGGCTTTTAGCATCACCTGCCAGAAGGCGAGAAAGGGAAATAAACGCAGGAACCAATGCTGGTGTCTGGTTTAATTAGATGCACCACAAAACGTAGTGATCGAACATTTCTGTGACATTTTATGTTTCCAAAATGTATTTTAAAAGGCATATTAATTAGTTACTTCTCTTGCAAAGAAGAAAGGAACTTGGATCAAATTCCAGGCAGGAATCTGAGAAAAGATATGTGGGAACAAGACATGGCCATAAAGGAGAGCGGTTTCCTATGCCCCAGGCAAGGCTGGCTCTGGACGAGGCCAAGCAAAGGCATACGGGAGGTTAATGGGTTAATCACTGTTCTCCGGGGAGTGGACTCCACACACAATTTATGTCCATTCTCTTCCAGTAGAAAAGACTTTGTGCTTACTTCAGAATATTTAGAAATGAGAAAGAGGAAGTAAAGCGTATATAAATAAGGTGTAATCAAAATGTAGGATGAATGTGGTTTTTAAAACTGTATTACAGTAAAAGCCACATTGACACTAGCCGTCTTCAAAGAACTCCGTCTTCCTAGAACACGCTCGCCCCATTGTTCTCACCAGTAGCTAAAGCACTTCCGGAAGTTCTCAGTGTCTTTATCGAGTGTGATTTAAACAAATGCGCAGAAGCCCAGTGCCTCCCACAGGAAAGGCAGGCTCGTCGTGACGTGACTGTGTGTCCTCACCCACCTTACTCATCAGATCCGGCACCGTGTGGCTCAGACTTCCCCAAAGTCAAAATGACCATGAAAGGTCAACGTTCTGAATCCATCCAGGACATGGCGGCAGCCGTGGCAGCGCCACTGAAGACCCGCACTCCCTCGGCTTGCAAACCTGGAATGAACAACCTTCTGCATAAATCGTTTCTCAAATTTTTAAAATTATTCCTGTAATTTTGTGTCTCAGAAATGGAAAGGACAGCTCAATGAATATTAATTTCAAGGCTTTTAAGCGTATTGTCGAACTTTCCTCCAGCAAGGCTGCCGCCGCCCACACTGCCCCAGCGGCGTACGCGAGCCTGTGGCCTCTGTGCCTGCGTCCTCTTCCAGCCTTTCGGTAACTCTTTTATTGGGCAAGCAGGAAGTGGAGTCTCATTATGACATTCTTTGGTATTTCTTTGATTATTGGCAAGATTGAAATTTCTTATTTCGTTTCCTGTTGGTGCTCTGATCATACAGGGTGGGAAATTTAATCTCTCATATTTCTGGAGGCCAGAAGTCCAAAATCAGCATCACTGGGTGAAAATTAAGGTGTCTGCAGGGTCGGGTTCCCTCCAGGGGCGCTCCGGGAGACAGTCCTTTCTCCTCCAGCTGCTGTGGCTGCCTGCGTTCCTAGGCCTGCCCCACCCCCGCCCCCACCCACGCCCCCATCCCACCCTCTCCCTCTGTGATCACCCTGCCCCTTCCTCTTAGGAGTGTGGTCAAATTCCCTCTGCTGGCTTCCAGGCTGGAGAGATATTGGACAGCATGCATAAAAGCCTCAACGAAATTTATAAAGACCCTTGTAATTGCATTTAGGAGCCACTTAAGACAATTCGGCATAATCTCCCCATCTCTACGGCCCTCCCTGCAGAATGTTTTCCTTATACATGAATGTTCACAGGATCCTCCAGAGAGTCAAATGCAGATCTCTCTCAGGAGGTCATTACTAACCCCACCTCCATAACTGTATTACTTAAAATATTTCTTCTCTCAGTGACCCGACTACACATGTCCTCTCTTATATGACTGCCGGAATGCTGACAATCCTTAGCTAGGTGGCCAATGTTTTCCTGGTTTATTTTTTCACTTTTAATTTTCTTTAAAATTTCAACATATAGATTTTGAAGTAATGAAGTCTTTATTTTTTTTTTTCCTCTCTTTTGCTTTGATAGTTCCCTGGCTGATCTTTAGCTTAGAAATTGCTTCCCTGTGCAGGGATTCAATATATCTCCATCTATATTCATCTGTGGGTTGTGTGTGGTATCTCTTTTCACATTTGATTCTAAAAGCTGTTTGGGTGATCCTGAATATGGCATAATGCAAACACTGAAATTTGCTTTTTCTCCTTCCTCCTTTAGCACTTTCCCCCCAACCATTCATTAAGCTGAACAACCTTCCTGCTGATTTTGGAAGCTATCTAATCACCCATTGAATTAATCTAGATACATGAGCTTCTGCTCCTGGCCCATCCACTCTGGCCCCACGGTCTTTCTGTTCATGTGCCCACACTGCTTTACTTTATTTATTGTGACTTTCTTCTATGTTCAGTACTGACCTCCTGTGTCTCCACTCTCAGAGCTGGGCTGCAGACTTTCATTTCTTTATTTCTCCTGTGGAAACTCTAGGACCATGTCCCTTCACAGACAAAACTGTCCTTGAACATTTAATTGTAATTACATCAAAGTGTTACCTTGGTTTGAACGCAGTGGAGATCATTTTCATGACCCTTTTTTCCCTTGAGCAATATGTCATGTCATCCTTTTCCTTTAGGCCTTTTTTTTTAATTACTCAATCGATTTTATTGCTGCTGCTGTATTTCTTTATTTCTTTATGGCATTTGGAATTGAACTCAAGGCCTGGCACATGCTAGACAAGCACTCTGCCACTGAGCCACCCACCCTGTACGCTTAGATAAGAAAATAGAAACTGTCACTTTCTCCTTAATTACTGAGATAGCCTCTATTTTGCTGCTGCTATTGGAATTTCTTTCCTTCATTATGTTTTAACTGGTCTTTAAGAAATTATTGTAAAGCTGCTGAGTGGTATGTGTGAACCTGGAACTCTCTTTTGCTTTCTGTGAGTTTTTGTTTGTTCATTTGCCTGCTTATCCGCACAATTCAGATGAATGACTGCTAACAGCATCTTCAAAGAATGGTCATTTTCTCTTCCTTTCTAACGTTACTACTCTTACTCACTTCACGGACATTCCTGCCACATTCTGTTATCCAGATCCAGGAGAAGACTGACAATGATTAGCAAAGTGGCTGTTTTGGTTTCTGTTTCTGTTTTCCTGACTTACTAGAAATACCTACTGTGGGCCATTACTGCAATGGTGTGTCAGTTACTTTCCCATCACTGGGACAAAATACCCAACACCCACAACTTCTAGGAGTGGTTTATTTTGGCTCACGGTTTCGGTTCATCCTCAACTGGCTAAGGCAGAAACAGCATGGCAGCGGGCATAGGGAAGGCAGGAGCCAGGGACTGAGAGAAACCCTTCCAGGCCTCGCCCCCAGTGACCCAGATCCGACTGGGCTCCGCCTCCTAACAGGAGGTCGGGTTTAGTGCCCCATGAGCCCGTCACCTTCCAAACACATGGGAACTTGGGGGGACATTATTGATCTAGACTATAACAAATGATAATTTTTATTTTAAAATTGGTATTGTTTATCTTGATAAGAAATTATCTGTCTCATTTGGTTCTCATAGACCATCGGCGAGGAACAAAACATCTTCTGATATTTATTAAACTGTTAATGCTTTTTAGCTGTCTGACCACTAGTTCCTGGCTACGTGATGAGCATTACTGCTTTTTACCTTCCTGGGGTGTGTCCTTTTGGTCATGGTGGATTCTTCTTTTTATACATTTTTATATTAGGCTCATTAGTGCCTTGCTCAGAACTCATGTGTTCAGATGCATAGATGAGATTTCTATAGGTTTTAGTGTTTCATCCATATTTGGATCTTTTGTCATGCCTTACTGCTTCTGGGACAGACTATGCGACCCTAGTTGTTATTAAAGTAATATTAACAAGCTGGCTATTAAAACAGTGTCAAACTGGAGTGTCTGGGGAACAAAATTCTATGAATTTTTCTCTGAAATTTCCTTTGAAATTTCTTCCTTATTTATCTATTTTTGTTTTCTTTAGCATCAACTTTATTAATTTCTATCTTTTCAATATACTTCTTGAAATGTTTGAATTTGTTAGCATACAGCTATATGGATTTAATGTCTTCAGTATCTATTCTTGTTTCTTTCTTGATTTAACTTTGATTTTTTCTTTATACATAAAATTTCTAAAGCAATTCCTCTGGCTTTGTTTCATGAAAGACTCTGATATGAAACTCCAAGTTATCATTTCATGGCTTTCCAGTTTTTTAAATTTCTCCTTTGTCAATATTATTCACACATCTTTGGTATAAAGATTTGCCAATACTCCAGAAATTTTGATCTGCCACATTCTGAGTGATACTGTTTCCTAAATGATTTGTTGTTTTGATTCCATCTTCAGAATAATTACTTAGATCAGTGTCAGAGCTGTCAACTCCATGTAGACATGATGTTGTTACTGTCACTCGTTGTCAGTTTTGATTTATTGCATAAAGAGAAAGGGATCCATAAATTTCTCTGTGGGGGAGCATGTGAAAGTTGATTCTATTATTAGTCTGTAATCAAACTCCACAAACATTTCATGCTGGCTTTAGGATGTGAGCTGTTTCTTAGCACTTAATAAAATTCAGACTGGGAACGACAAAGTGAATGTTATTTAGCACAGTAATTATCTTTAATCTATAAAATACAAAAGACCTCAAGCCGGAAAAAAATTCTTAAGAGATTAAAAAAAAGGGGTGATAATGTATGATTCTATCACAGAACACTAAATCCAAAAAGCAGAGAACCATGCAGCGCCCCCACTTGCCGTGATAGCGTCTCCTGCCGTCAGCCTGGCCTACACCCTAGCCTCCCACCCACTTACTCTGGAACTTTGAGGAAGTTGCCGAACCTCTCTGAGCATAATATCCTAGCTGTACAATCAGATTAATAACAGCACCTCTTTCATGATGATTCTCTGAGGCTTAAAAAAGGAAAGACACATTAAGACTTTGAAACACTCTGGAGCTGGTGAGAAATTGAAATTAGCCAGCATTTCATTTAATTCATGCAACAGTGCCTAGAAATAAGTATTATTAATTTCCATGCAGTGGCATGAAAACCCAGTGTCAGTGAGGTTAAATAATCATCCTGGTGTCCACAGCAGGGAGACAGGGAAACTAAGCTTCAAAACCTGGTATCTCTCTGCACTGGGACCAAAATCTTGACTTGTTAGTGGCAAGCAAAGGCAGGTGGTCCCAAATTTGGAGCCCTGGTCAGGAAGTCAGGTGAAACAGTCCTCTTGGTCTCCACATCTGCTGCTCAGGGACCCAGCCTCTGAGTGTTGGAAAGCACTGGTTTTCTGTTAAGTTTTTGACTTAGAACTCTCTGGACATCATTCAAGTCTTCGAAGAAAGAAGTTTTGATTTCAGCAAGACAATCTGGAAATCGTGTCCATCCATAAAGTAACGTCCAGTCCGAACCGCCAGCAGCGTCTCGCCTGGTGGGAACAGCCCTTGTTGCCAGTGACTTGGAAACCACACCCTTTCTCTTTGAACAAAGACTGTCATTTGGGGCACAACCCAGATGCTTTCTGTAGCCAGAGATGCATTCGGAAGTGTTGGAAACAACCACATGATGGTTCCCCTTGCTGGGAAACAAAAAAGCGAAAATCAGAGAGTGTCTACTCCGCATTCCTATCATCATTTCAGAGTCCAGACTCCCATAAGTGACATTCTGGGTTCTGAATCTCCTCTTTTAAACGACATGGGGCTTATGAACAGCCCTAGCCCTGCTAGCCCATTTGTTAGCTGCAGTTGAGTCCTCGGCTCTAGCCCTAAGAAACAAATTCTCTGCATTTAACAGATCTGAGCTTCGATCCCATCACCCCCTCTTCTCTCTCCTCTCCCCTCAAGCTTTGCCCCTTCCCCACCACCAGAAGTCTACTTTCCGGCCCTGTCTTCCATCCTTTATTTTAATTATCTCTATATTAAATTTATGTATTGTTTTAGAGAAATCATGCAACAGTTAACTTTCTGAGGCAGGTTCATTGCACTTAACACGATGGCTTTTGATTCCACCCGTGTTTCTGTGAATGACTTACTGCGGGAAGGGCGCTGCCCTCTCTCCAGCGGTGGGCTGGAGATGGCAGCTTTCTCTCTGCAGTGCCCTCACAGCTGTGGCAGGATGCAGCAGGCAGGGGCTCCATGTCTCCCAGGACCACCAGCAGCAGCAGCTCCTGTGAAGGAGCTCCCCAGAGATGCAGGTCCCCACGGCCACACTGCCCACCTCCTACAGAGCTCCTTCTCTGAAATCCACAAGACACGTGCAGTTGCAACCTTGGCTGTAATAAACACTCAGCAACAATTTTGCCAAAAGAAAAAAAAAATTCCACCAAGTAGCAAATGTTTCTCCATCCATATCCATCATCAAGTTTTCTTGGTTTCTTCATGGCCAGGCTGAGACTTCCTGGGAGGGTGGCGGGCAGACCCCATAACCTACCGTCTGTCTCTAAGTCATGGAGCAGTTCAGCCAGGGGGTGGCACGCTGGCATCAGCTGGACGCTTTTAAATCAGGACCTCTCGGCCCTACTCCAAGCTTCTGAACCTGAAATTTGGGAAGTGGTTCCCCAGAATCTTCATTTTTATCAGAGTCATGGGTGGAAGGTATAAAAAGGCAGGGTGCGGTACCACTCCTGCCATCCACCCGCGCCGTCCCTGCCTCCGGGCCTCCTTTCCCTGCCTCTCTGATGCTGGCATCCTTCGAGGACCCTCTGAGATGCGCTCTGTCCTGTCACTCACTAGAATCGGATGCTGCCCCCTCAGTGCGCCCCATCGTCATAGCTCCGAGGTCCCTGCCTGCTTGGGCTTCTGATTTGATTGCTTTGATTGCTGTTGCCGCCAGGTGAGCCCAGGGGTGAGCTGGGCTGAGCTGTTGTCTCCACCCACTGACAAGGGAAAAAACAGGAAAACAAAGGTAAATGTGTTAGCCCTTGAAGTCATGTCATCTGCAATTTTACAGAAAGTCTTTGAAGCTTGCCTGAACTTTGCTGTCCTAGCAGCAAGACAGCCTCAGGGGAAAGTCATCTGCTGTGCTGCCCTGTGAGCAGGCGGCCTCCAGGGGGTTGGAGGTGGCTCTGGAGTGCAGAGCAGGACGGTGTCCCTAGGCCGGGCCCCTGGGCTGTGCACTGCCCACCACCCCACCCGCCACCCAACACGTCCTGCCCATTCTCATGGGACTCTGTCTCCCGTCTCCCGAGCCCTGCTCCCTACTGCCGCTGTGGGCACCCTGAACCAGCCGTCTCTCCCGGAGCCTCCCGCACCTGGGGCGGGGATGTCTGTCCAGGTGACAGGACTCAGCCCCGGCCGTCCTAATCGACCTGCCTGTCGCGCACAAGTCACGTGGCTCCTCCGGTGCGGAATGGGCAGTGATCCTTTGCCCACGCCATGGAGGGGAAGCGGAGGTGGAGGGAGGGGTAGAATTTGCCAAGCGTGTTCCTTGCGCCAAGGCTAGGCTTTACACACTTCGGCTCCCCTCCCCTCTACCCAGCAAGTAGATTCTCCTGTTGTCCCCATTTCGCAGGTTAGAAAATGGAGGCTGGTGGGGGAAACCTTGCTCAGAGTGAAGGCTAATGACCTGGGCCGTGGCTGGCGCCTGGGTGGGCTTTACTGAGGCAGACAGGATGTGAGGCCCCAGCACAGTGTCCACTGTGTAACAGTCCCCATCCATGGTCAGTTCCTGTTTCCTGCCTCTCCATGAGGACGGGAGTATCCAGCTCACCTCTCTCAGCCTCTCCAGTCACTGCCGCCCAGAAGCTGGGACTAGGTGCTACACGTGAGGGTGGCCTTTCCAGGTAGGTTGCCCCATGTCAGGATCTATGCTATACTCTCCCTAGCATCGCCCCTTGCGTTCCTGACACAGCAGCAATCCTACAGGGCACAGTTGTTCTTACACCCATTTTGAAGATGAAAACACTGAGTCCCACAGGAAGTTGGGGAGCTTGCCTAGGCCACACACTAGAGCATGTTCAAGCCACAGCCAGCTGGTCTACCCAGGCCCTCGCTCATCACAGACTACGCTGTCTGTCCAGCAAAGCAAGCCCAAGGCTCACGCTGTGTGAGGAATGCCTGGATAGGAGAGGCAAATCCATGCACAGCCAATTCAGGGCATGGTTTGGGGTGCACGGGGTGCTCTGTCCAGAACCAGCCCAGGACCAGGCATCCTCTCCCATCTGCAATGAGCATGATCCCTAGTCCATGATTTGGTCCATTTGTCCATTTGTGGCTTCTTCATTCATTAAACAAGCATTTACTGAGCACCTGCTGTGCACCTGACACTGGTCTCTGCTCTCGCCAACAAAACACACAGGCAGGATCCTTGGCTTCGGTGGCCCGGCACATCAGCGGAGGCCACGGTCAGACACAGACACATCGAGCTGGATGGAATAGGGAAAGCGGGGCCTGCAGGGCTGAGTCCTGGGTGATGTGTGAGAGGGCTCAGGCAGGGCTCCCCAGGTCTCCCCCAGAAGTCGCCCTGGGGTCACCTTTACTGATCCTGGCTGCTCCCTTTGTCCCTGTCACTGTTCCCCAAAACTCCATCTCACCCTCCTCATCATGTGCCCCTAAACTCACCATGACTGGGCTGCAAGACCCCTGCAGGGTTCTGCCCCTGAGATCCCCCACCCCACACCCAATGTTCACGCATCATCCACGACACGCCGGGTGTCTGGAGAGGAGCAGGCAGAGTCCCTGCTGGAGGGGCTGCTAGAAAACCAGGTAGTAGAAGGCACAGAGTGCAAGGCCGCCAGGCAGCTGGGCATGGCAGGGACCCTGGAAGAGCCCTGACACAGCATGGCCATGGGAACCTTCCTGGAGGAGTGGCATCCACCTTGCCATCTAGGGGACAGAGAGAAGCAGAAGGGAGGGGACACAGTGTCCCAGCCACAGGGAATGGCCAGTGCTGAACTAATCAAAAAGACCAAGAGCAAGCTCTACGCTGTGGACCCTCTGCTGTTCAGTAAGGGTTCCAAGGAGGAGGTGAACAGACGGCTGGGGCTATGCCCGCATGCTCCCCACCCCTCCAGCACCTGGCCTATCAGCTCCTCCCACCCAGACACCTCTCCCCTGCAGTGCTGGTTGGGTGGCTCCATCCCCTTGATCCCAGGTGGCATAGCATGGTGGGAAAAGCTGACCTACAGATCAGGAAGTCGTGGGATCAAATCCCACCTCTGCTACTTTTTAGCTGTGTGACTTGGAAAAGTTGCTTTCACTCTCTGAGGTTCGGTTTCTGTATTTGTAAAATGGGGACGATCACCCGTAATCTGTGGTGTCATTGTAATAACTGAACAGTACCCGGCACAGGAAGTACTTAGCCCTGTCTTCTGCTCTGCCGGCCATCATGCCAAGCAAGGCACACTGCACCCACCCAGGGAAGCCCAGAGTCCTCAGGCCGGCGTCCCTGGCCCTGAATTTGGGTCCCACATCCCATTCTGATCCATGCTCTTAGCTCTGCGCACCTACCGTCCCCACACTCTCCTGAATACCGCGTGCGCTTCACCCATCCTCTCTGAGCCACTTCCTCACCCCGGAGTCACCACCCTCTTCAGCTTTCTCAGTCCACATCATTCTGCCTTCAAAAAAGATCCAACTCACACAACAGAAAAGAAATATGGCCAGGTATGGCAGTGCGTGCCCATCATGCCAGCACTGCGGGAGGCTGAAGCAGGGGGATCAAAAGTTTGAGCCCAGCCTAATAACTTAGAGACTTGGTGAGACCCTGTCTCAAAATAACATTTTTAAAAGAGCTGAGGATGTAACTCAGTGTGAGGCCCTAGGATCAACCCCCAGCACTCCAAAGCTGTGTCTATGGGTGCACTGGGCAGGTCCCAGCCTCTTTGCTACAGGGGCTGAGCCGTTCTAGCTTTGTCCCCGCTTCCTCTCCCTGTGCTACCCTAACTCTTGGCCTTAACGCAGTTTCTAGATTCATTTGCTTTCGACATTACCCACGATGTAGTGGGCTGAGGTCTTGGTACCTTTACGCCACCATACTTCCCTGCCCTTCTTGTTCCTAGCAAAACAAGCCGAACACGGTTTTTTATTAATTCACTGGTTAGCACTCATATGATCATGGCTTTGTGCTATGTACTGTTCTTTTTTACACATCTTTTTGCTTTTCCTAAAATTAATCATTCATTTATTCTAGTTATTTCCTCATTTGCTTAATCTTCATACTCATGTCTGCTTTTTCAAATGCTCTAATATTGAACAGTTGATAGTAAGTTTGCAAAAAGATCATGTATCATATATCACAAAAGTTCTATTGATTCTTTTTTGGTGCCTCAGCCCTCTGACCTGTTGCTTCCATGTAGTGGGTAATTTTCAATCCTGGTGCAGAACAGCCTTCTTGAATTCTTTGCATTTGTTTCCTCAGTAGTATTCACTGTTTCCTGGATCTTCCTCCCTCTTCCTGCCCTTTTTCTTCCTCCTCATTCAGTCATTCTGTTGATTTTTTTCCTCCAGTACTTTCTTAAGAATAAAACATACAGAGAAGGCAAAAGTTTTGAGACCTTCCATGTCTAAAAATGTGTTTCTTCTGTATTCATACCCAGGAGATAGTTGGGCTGGGTATAGAACTCTTGAATGAACATAATTTTCCTGAGGATTTTGAAGGCTTTGCTGCACTATCCTCTGGCAATTGACATTGCTGACAAGAAATCTGGTATCTTTCTTTTCTCTGATCACTTACATATGAACTGTTGTTTTTCTCTAGGAAGTGTTAACATCTTTTTGTCTCCTGTTTTGAAAATTTACAGTCACATTCTTTGATATGTGTCTTTCTTCCTTTATCCAAGGATCTCAGCACTGTAGTCATTAGTTTCTGCCACTCTATGAACCCACTTCTCTTCTTTCTGGAAAATTCCTTATGTCATTTCTTGGAGTCTTCTACCTCTCATTTTTCTATTCTGAAACTCCTTGTGGTCAGATAATAGGTTGATGTTCTAATTCTGATGTTAAGCCTTTCTCTCCTTTCCTCCATCTCTTTGTTATTTTTGTGTGGGAGATTTTCTCAAATTTATCTTCCATCTTGTCCACTCTGTTCTTTATTACTACTATCATAGTTTTAAATTCAAAACTTTTTCTCCATCATTTTTTCACAGCATCCTGTTCTTGTTTAATAAATATAATTTCACACCTATGTTAGTGATAGTGATTTTCCCCCCTGCATGGTTTTCTCCACTGGTACATTTTTTCTCTTTGCTCCAGATTTCTTACCTTTCTTTGGCTCCTTTCTGCATCTCTCCTCTGTGTTAGAAACTTTTTCAAATGCCTGCTGCTTTCGTTCATGTTTACAAAGGAACTGAGCAGAGGATTGGGTGACAGATGGGTGCAGTACTCCTACAGTGAAAGCCTACTCACTGTGTGGAGCTTTTCCCGTCAGAGCTCTGTTTCTCCAAACAGACCAGAAGGGCCTATTCAGTGAGCACATGTGTGCAGGTGTCAGAGGACGCCAAGGTTGTTCTGTTTCAGCTGACGGTGACCCCCTGCCTCGTCTATCCATGCCTGGAGTTACCAAAGACGCCTCGATTGTATGGATGAAACCAGACTCCTGGGAAGGAGCAAGTGGAGGACCTGGGTCGGAAGGGCGTTCTCTCAATCTCTTGGTTTTCAGCCCATGGCCTCACCCTTCCATGGGGGGTCCCTCTGTGCTGAGTAGCTGTCTCTGGGGCAACTTCCTCTTGTCCTTCTCAGAGGCTCAGAGTTGTCTTCCTCACTTTGTCATCCCATTCTCCAAAACTGGGCTGAAAATCTCTCATGCCGTTGTCATCACTGCCCTGTTCTCTCTGCTCACAGGTCGTAAATCCCCTTGCAATACCTGTGCTACCATGTTGAATGATCAGAGGAGGCAAATAAGTACAGACATTCCGTCATGTTTATGGGGAAGCTTCTTTGGTGTTTTATTTTGTAGTTTTGTTTCTTGGTTTTTTGGGTATTTATTTATTTATTTATTTTGCTAGGGATTGAACCCTGGACCTTCACACTGAGATACAGCTGTGGCCCATTTTAGCTGAGAAAAGGTGTCACTAAGTTGGCCAGGCAGGGCTTAAATTTATGATTCCTCACCTCAGCCTCCCAACACATGCATACCACCATGGACTTTAAAAAAATTTTTTTTTCACTATTCACTACATAAAATGTATGTAGGAGCTGGTTGTGGTGGCACACGCCTTTAATCCCAGCACTCGGGAGGCTGAGGTGGGAGGATCGTTGTGAGTTCGAGTCCGGCTTGGGCTACAACGCGAGTACAAGGCCGGCCTGAGCTACACAGTGCAACCCTACCTCAAAAAACCAGGGCTGGGAGTTTGGTTCAGTGACTTAAGCGCCTGTCTGACAGGCACGAGGTTGTGAGTTCAATCCCTGGTGCCGAAAAAAAAAAAAAAAAAAAAAAAAAAGTATGTAGGAAACTTCAGATAAATGGGTTATAGAATGATCCAATTATAAAATGCTAGGCTCAAAAAACACTGTAAGGCAAGCCTGAGGCATTCACCTCATGTATAGGGAGTCAAGACTCAGATAGCTCCAGACCACCACTTGACTGCATCTGGGAATGAAGCTCTCCCACCTCTGGAATGGTGGTTTGTAGAGGGTGGGGGCTGTACACCAGTGAGGTCACCCAGTGTCTCACGGAGGAGTCAGGAGGGGCAGGAGGCAGGGTACTGTAGCAAAGTCCTCTTGGAAGCCCAGAGCAGTGGGAAGAAGGGCACCCCCCTGACCTGGGGGTCCAGGAAGAGGGAGCTTTAGCCCGGTCTCCCAAGGGCCCAGCCACATGTAAGTCCCCTGTCATGGCAGCTGCTTGAGTATGTGAAATGGTGACGGCCACTGGCTGAGTGTTACCAAGAACCGGGCACCAGTCTGGCACTGTGCGTGTGATCTGCTTACTCCTTAGGTTGCCTGACGTGGGTTCTATAAGCCCCCTGTCATGGATGGGGAAACTGAGGCTCATAGAAGTTCGGTGTCAGGGCCAGCACTGCATAGAGGGTAGGCAGTGCAGTAAGGAGTCAAACCCATTGGCTGTGGCCCCAAAGGGCCTGGGCCCACCCGGCCTCAGTGACCATGCCAGCTCCTTAAGCAGCAAGGGATGGCTGAGAGGCAGCATAGGAGACTGACAGCAGGGAGGGCGTCTGTCACTGCCCTGCAGTGCCACCCGGGAGGGACAGCCTTCCCATCTCTGGGCTGTGCCGCCACCTGCTGCCCATGACCTGTGGGCGGCAGGGCCCTGAGGCTTTAGGACCTGTCCTTGAGGACTGCATCGACATCCCGCAGGAGAATAACTGACATCGACTTGACCCCCTAGACTCTGGAATTTGAAGAATGCAAGTCATGAAGCTTTTGCCCCACAGCAGTTGTCACAGACCCCAAGTCTGTACTTCTGGGGCTGCTCTAATACAGAAATCAACCTTCTGGGCTTACAGGACTTCGGGGTCAGAGAATCCACAGGTAGATGAACTTGGGAGAAACTGACCCACCCCTTCCGGAATGCAGACATTGCCTCCAAAACACCCCTGGATGGTTATTTCTCTTAATTCCAAACACATCTGAAGCAGCCCCTGCCTGCGAGGCACTCTGCGTGGACTTAATTTTACAGATGAGCCTGCGGGGGGGCCAGAGGGCTTAGTGGTTTATCTGTAGTCACACAGCCAGGAAGTGGCAGGGCCAGGATTCAGGGTCCAGCTCTCAACTTCTCCAGCATTAGGAGCCTCCAGGGAGCCGCACTGGCGTTTGGGAGACTCAGGGCCATTCAGCCCTGAGTACGTTAAATGAAGCCATTGTAAGTTTGCTGTGCACCAGTAACGATTTTACTTTTCAAGGTTTTTCTTTTTAATTCTATGTCCCAAATTCCATATCTCCTCTTTTTATTGGGAATAATGAGAAACATTTATAAAATTTGCTTTCTCACCTCTTTAGCTTATTCTTCTAAAAAGAAGTGCATTTCTTTTACACAAAAGGACTTTCTCCAAATGCCTAAATCCATAAACACCATTATTTAAAAAAATAATAATTTTCTGAGCTGATAATTACATTTTGACACTCACTGGTCAAGTTTCTGTGCAAATTAGAGCAAGGTAGCTTTGCTTTGGCTGGTTATTTTTCTCTTGATAAGGCGTGTGTTTTGAGACTGATAAAGGATGTTACTTCAGAAAAGAAGAATGAACAGAGACTTAATTTTCTAATCCAAAGCCATTCCAAGAGCAAAGCTAAGGTTTCTCCAAAGCTTTATGAAGTGACATTTGAGACAACAGCCGTGAAGAAATCAATTTGCTATAAAACTAAGACCCAAGTGGCTGTAAGTTTTCAAAATCAATTTCGAGTTAGTTCCTAGTTAATTAGCATTTCCATAAAGGCGAAGGGGAATGAAGCAAGAGGTGGCGACAATCTACGCTTGCTGTTCTGGTGAAGGCTGGGGTGAGGAGCTGCTGAGATTAGTGGCCCCAGTGGCGGTGGCATTGGGGGATCCCTGGGAAATTAGTTCTCAGAGTTGGCTTGTTTCTTTCTTACCCCATTACATACCTACCCGCTCACTCCTACCTTTTCCCAGTAAACTCCACTAGGCCAGAGCTTTTCCCCCGCCTCGACCTGTCTCTGCTGGCCTGGCAGGCACGAAATACGGTACATCTTTAATTTTCCCAAATCCCGTTCAGTGTCGCCCCAGCTTTGCGCCCCTTGCACACCACGCAGTTGTTGCACTGTTGCGCTGTAGTGTAATTTTAAGTCAGGTGTTGTGATGCCTTCCTTGTGTGTCTTGCTTTAGGCTTCTCTTCCCATCCAAATTGTCCGAGAGCCCCACGGCTGATGTGCGCTCTGCCATTTCGCCCTCAGGTCCTTGGAGGTCCTGGGACAGCTGCTTAGCCCTGAGAATCAGCTGAGCGAGCCCCAGCTGCCTGGCTTCCGGCTCAGCTCAGCAAATGCCAAGCTCACAGTGAACACCAAACTGGGTCTTCCTTCTCACTCTTAGAGACTCAGCTCTGTCCTGTGAACTCTCTTATTCTTTCCCCCACAAACAACACCCAGATTTTTGGTTCCTACTTACTCTTTCCCTGGAAAATCTTGGATGACTTAGACCCTAGACTACAGAAAACAAATGTGGAGGTTAAAAATGTTAATCATGTTCCCAGTGTGAAGGGGTATGTTTCTCAGGAGCAGAAAATTGACATTCTTTCCATGATTTCTTATCCTGATAGTTTAACTCTTTAACAGTTGCTGTTTAATTCCTGTTTAACTGCTGTTAGACATATATTCTGGAGAGTAATTTTTGATTGAGTTGTTCCAGTACCCTGAGAGTTTGCCAAACAAACAAAACCAAACATGAAAAAGCAAAATCAGCTGGACACAGTTTGCCAACCTATTTCCCATGCAAGACAGCACAGAAGACACAACCACAGCCAATGTATTAATAAGGAAATAGAGGTGACACAGGTGTGGAGCCCCAAGGCCATCCACATCAAAGGCAGCTCAGGTCCAGAGCTGGAAGAGCCTTTCAGGTGTCCTCTGAGCGCCCCACTCAGCCTCCAAGGAAGATGAGCAATTTGCATGGGTGGCCAGGAAGCCTTCTCTGAGGGGAGACACTGGAGCTGGGATCTCAGTGACCCGCAGAAGCCAGAGACCATGGAGGTGCATTAGAGGTTTCTGAGCCGAAGAGGCAGCGAAGGCAGGCATTTCCTGGCTTTCTGCTTGGAGGAAGTGCAGCGCGGCTGGGATTCCTGGAGTGACGTAGGGTTCCGAGGAGTGGACAGGGATCAGATGCAGGTGAAAAATGGTTCAGAGGCTTCTGCTCTCACCCATGATTACCCCTCCCCACAACAGTGGAAATTAGCAACATGCGGAAAACTGCTTTCAAGCACTGGATAGCGGTAAGGTCAGGACAAGGATGAGACAAGAGAAGAGAAACACATGAAGTGACCCTGCCACGGCCCCAGAAGGATTCACAGGAGGAATACTGGAGAAGACAAAGGAGGGAGGAGACAGCACGCTGGGTCTCAGCAGATTTTTTCTCAAGTCTTGTTGAACAATGAACAAGCATCAAAATAAAAAGTAAAACAAACAGTATCTGGAGTTTGGACGCATCCGGAAATGGTTCCATAGAAAGATCTCCTGTGTGATCATCGGGGCAGAGTTCTCAACAATGGAGCTGACAGAATAAAAGGTGTTCGGGACCCCTTGAGCCAGGCAGTGAAGCTCCTAAACACACGGACTGATCTGAAGGACCCAACTGTGCTCAAAACGAAACTCAATGCTGCCTAAAGGGATGCAATAGGGTTCAGCAAACAGTAATATAAAATTCACAGGGATTGGTTTCCAGTAAAAAGTTATTGGACATAAAAATAAACAAGAAAATATAACCCATAGTTGGAAGAAGAATAAATCAATAGAAACATAACTAGTAATCTCAGAGATAAAAGAATTTTCAGGCTATGATGCTAAAACTACAGTAGACACATTCCATGTTTAATAGGAGGTGGAGGAAAATACAAACGTGATGTGAAGAATGGAAGATGTAAACAAAGGCCCTACTCAAACTTCCGGAGCTGAAAACTACCAAACTCAATATGGAAAGCCCACAGAATGGAATTAAGAGTAGCTTAGATTTTGTAGAACCAAAGATTAGTACACCTGATGATGGATCAATCACAAGTATCCAAAATGAACGTGGAAAGAAAAAGGACCCAGGAAAGATTCAGTTTGACGTGTAAAACCTAAAACTTTATGGCCAGCATCACCCTGACCTGTGGAGGGTCAGATCATTTCCCTAAGACCTGACTAAGTGAAGATATCATCTCCCTTTGCTACCATTCAGCATTGTACCTGTATGATAAAGGATGAAGGCTAGCCTAAAAGCATACAGTTTAGAAAGAACTAAAACTGTGCTTATTTGCTGATGCCATGTTCTTCTATATATATAGTAAAGCCTAAATATTCAAAGAAAGATTTATTAGAATGAATATGTTTATTCAGTTCACAAGATACAGTCAATAGGCCAAAATTAATTGTATTTTTATTGAACAGTAATGAAAACTTAGAAATGGAAAAAAGAATTTGCAACAGCATTAAAATATGAAATAGGGATGTTTGTAAAAATGGGTGCAAGATGTTACACTGAAAAAGACAAAACACTCTTGAGAGAAATTAGAGAAGTGGAGAGATATACCATGTTCATAGAGTTAAAGACTAAACATCATTGAAAGATCGATTTTTTTTTTTTTTTTTTTTTTTGGTACCGGGGATCAAACTCACAACCTCATGCCTGCCAGGCAGGCGCTTAGACCACTGAGCTGAATCCCCAGCCCTATTTTTTGAGACAGGGTCTCACTGTACAGTTCAGGCTGGCCTTGAACTCACTTTGTAGCCCAGGCTGGTCTCGAACTCGCAGTGATCCTCTTGCCTCAGCCTCCAGAGTGCTGGGATTAAAGGCGTGTGCCACCACGCCCGGCTGAAAGATCGATTTTCCTAAAATTTATCAATGATTTCAATGCAAGCCAATCAAAATACAGGACGTTTTTTAAACATAAAAAATAGATGAGCTCATTCTAAATTTTATATAGAAATCAAAAGTCCTAGAATAACCGAAGCAATTTTCAAAAGAAAAAAATAAGATTAGAGGTCTTGTAACCTGATTTAAGATTTACAATAAAACTCTAGTTATCAGAACCGTGTGTTGTGCAAAAAAATAGAAAATAGACCAATGGAACAGAATTGAGAGCCAGACCTATCTGATCAATGGATTTTTTAACTAAGGCGCTAAGGAAATCTGATGCTTGGCCACTGGACAGCTCTAAGGGAAAAGTGAAGCCAGGATATGCTGTCTGTGGGGCTTGTTTAGTAAGGGTGGGGGTCAGCGGTGGTCTAGGCTCTCTGGCTCCCACTTCTCTCTCCCAGAAAGGCAACCCTTTTAATAAATTTTATTTTACTAGCGCATATTTGCAATACATGAAATTTGCCTTCATCTTGGGGAGTAGGTGCGTGTACATAATTTTGATTCTTTATTATTCCTCTTCCTCTCCCCTGCCCCACCTCCCTCCCTCCATCTCTAGACCCCGATTCCCCATCTTCACTACAGACAGTCTTTGTTTAACAACCAAATTCCATTCCTGCCACCGGGTTGTTAAATGAATTGATCACTAAATGAGGAATTGTATATGGTGTGTACATTACAAAGAACAAAGAAATGGTCAGAGGAAATGCCAACTTGATGACTTTGCTTTGATTTGCTTAACTTTTACATGGAGTACTGTAATGTGTAACAGAACATAAAACTACAGTACTCAGTACTGTACTGTAAAGTATAATAAGCAAAAATTACAGTTCTGTACTGTAGAAGAAACTACCATACAGTCACACTGCAGCTCACACTCCTGGGTGGTAAGCCCCAGTGCAGGTCATAAGTCCAAGTGACAGTCATGAGTCTAAACAGTCATTAAACAGGGGAGCTGTTCAGTGAGGAATAGCTGTGCTGTTATCATGATGATTAGTTTGTATGTATGACGTATAATGTTTGCAGTCACTGTGGGTGTTTGGCCCCTGTACCTGACACATCATAAGTCTTACTCACTCTTCCTCTCTCCCCACCTCTCACCCTCGGTCCCTTGGACACCTTCTCATCTGCAAAAGATCTATCTCCCTGTTTCCTTCCATCAATCTTCTGTTTTGTTCTTTATTTACACTTTGCCTTACTTAAATGAGAGGTACCATATGTCTTTAAGCTTGTGAGTCTGATTTATGTCACTCGACCATCTATTTTCCAGGTGTGTCCACTTTCCTACAAATGTCTTGAATTTATCCTCTTTGTAGCCAAGTAGTATTCCATTATTTAATGACCACCACAGTTCTTTATCCATTTGTCTGTTGATGGGCATAAAGGCTGCTTCCACTATTTAGCTATTACTACTTATCCTGCTATAAATGTTACTATGCGTGTATCACTGTAAAAATGATTTCTTTAGCTCTGTTGGGAAGATACATAGAAAGGGAATAGCTGGGTTAAATGGAATTTCTATTTTTAGCTCTCTGAGAAATCTCCATACTGATTTGCATAGTGGATGTACTAGTTTACATTTCCACCAGTGGTGTAGAGGGGTCCTTTTTGCCACAGCCTGCATCTGTTATTATTTGGTTTTTTGATCATGGTCATTTTTTCTGGTATAAAATGCAATATTAAAGTTGTTTTAATTTTTGTTTCTCCAACGACCAGAGTTGTTGAATATTTTTTCATATGTTTACTGTCTATTCATTTCAGATGTCCATTTTTTGTTTGAGTCTTTTATTTGGGGTGGTCTCATATTTTTGAATTCTTTGTATATTCCAGGTATTAGTCCCCTGTCTGAGAAACAGCTGGCAATGTTATTTCCTGTACAGCTGGAGTTCTGTTCAGAAAGTCTTTACCTCTACCTATGACTTCAGGAATGCGAACAATTTTAAAACTTCTACTTGTTCTGAGAAACTGACACTATCAAGCATTGTTTTCTTCTTGAAGAACTTTGGGAGGTGTGGTCATTACCCAAACTCCAGCTTCTATCCCTAATCGTTTACAAAACCCACAACAGGAAATCTAAGGCCTCGTGAGTCCTGCCATTCTGTCCCTCAAAGCATTTATTTAGTGTCTGGTCTCTCTAGAAGGAAGGACAGAGCCGCCTAGTCCAGGGTCTTCATTTTCTCCTGGAAACAGAGGCAAGAAATGACATCAGCATGGTAATTAGCATGCTATCGCTCTGGGCCAGGCACATGCCAAATAAGCACCAGACTCATTCAATCACAACAGCCCCATAAAGTTATTAGTTAGCTTTTTGTTACTGTAACAAAATATCTGAAATGACTTAAAAAGAGGAAAGGTTTATGCAGGCTCAACAGTTTTGGACATTTCATCCCGTGCTAGGTGACCCTGTTGCTTTTGGTCCTGTGGCGAGGCAGCACACCATGGCAGGAGTGTGTGGCAGAGGTGGCCCATTGATCTCACAGCCAGAAATTGCAAAAAAGTGAAAGAGACCAGCTGCCCATGGCCCTGTTTAAGGACACATGCTAGCGACTTAAAATCTTCCATTAAACCCACATTTTAAAGTTCCTGCCACCTTCTGATAGAGGCAGGCCAGGGTTAAGCCTTGAACACACAGCTTTGGGGGAAGGCTCCACACTCAAAATGTAGTAAAGTGCGTGTACTTGGGATTATCCCCATTTTTCAGAAGTGGAAAGTGAAACATAGAAAACTTGGGTCATTAACCCTAGGTTACTTCACCAGTGAGCACCAGAGCTAGACGGGAAGGCAGGTTCGTGCGTTCTACCACTGCACCCAGCCGCTTCCCAGGGGATTTGAGGTCTGTGGCGCAGGCAGCCCGAGGCTCTCTCTTGAGGCTCCAGAGTCGCTCTGCAGATGCTCTGACTTGTGGTCTGTGCTCACTCGCTGGTGGCCGGTGGTCTCTTGTGCAAGAGAGCTGGATCCCAGCACATGGAGCAGGCACCGAGGAAACATTTAGCCAGTGCCGTGTTAACTGGGCTGAAGAGAGGTGTGT
This sequence comes from Dasyprocta punctata, assembly GCA_004363535.1. Taxonomy (NCBI): domain Eukaryota; kingdom Metazoa; phylum Chordata; class Mammalia; order Rodentia; family Dasyproctidae; genus Dasyprocta; species Dasyprocta punctata. Next base: position 12,178 of record RJWM01019737.1, on the reverse strand, counting down.
GCCCTCGCACCATCTGTGGGAGACCCCTGCGGGGAGTGCCGGGCTAAAGGCAGAAACAGGTGTTTGCCAGTCAGGCAGGAGAAGGCTCAGGTCTCCCAGGCAGAGATGGGCAAGTGCCAAGGCCCAGTCACTTCAGGGCACAGGGCACTTGGAGTGGCTAGAAACAGGGTCCATGCCGGACTGCTCACCTGCTGCCTTGCCATGCATTGCTGTCCTCAGACCTTTTTAATCCTTTCTGAGAATGTCCACAGATGAATGGATGGTGATGTGAAGGAGTTAAGGGATTAGGGTGTTTTTCCCCGACTTTGAAAACCAAGCTATATCCTTGGAGTCTGGGAAGGAGGGAGCTGTGTCTGCTCACCAGGGCTCTGAGGAAGGAAGAAAGCTGGGGGCACACAGGATGGATGATCACCAGCCCCCCTGACTAAGCGACAGTGACCAGCAGCGGGTGATGGGCATTCAGGCTCTGTCTCCAGCAGCTCGACATCCACAATGGGCTGGCTGGGCAGGGGCACAAACCAGGGAGAGGCGAGGCTGGGCACATGGATCGCTGCCAGCATTGCAGTGCTGGGGGAGCCCTCTGGTTCAGGAGGGGCACGGGGCAGACGCTCCTTTCGGCATTGCTGCTGCACTTAGGGCTGGTGGAAGTCTGGAAACATACCCCTTCTCAGACTGGGAACCCCTGTGGCCAAGAGCTCCAAGGTCAGGACACCTGGTAGCTGGGCAGAAGTTGCAGGAGGAGAGGGCACAGAAGGGGAGGGGCACAGCTGAGGATGTGGGTTGCAGACTGAGCGTGGTGAGCCTGTCCTCACACTGCTGAGTCGTGACTGCCATGCAGCACTCGGACACCACAGCCCCCGAGCTCAGGAGCAGCAGATCTGACCCCAGACCAGCTTTTGTGTTATGACGGGCTATTTAGGTTGACTCTGGACTACGCAAGGTGGGGAAGGAATCAACATTTGCTGAGTTTCTACCATGTCCCAGGTCCAAGCCAGGAAATCAGCCCTCTCCCCCTCACTACTGCCCCCCAACAAAATAAATGCTATTTTCTGTTCTCAATTGCTAGCTGAGAAAACTGGTTTGAGAAGGAATAGGCAATATGTTCCAGGCCCCATGGGTAATAAGCAGCAGTTGCTCAATTACACATGCTGGGATTGAACTTGTGATCCTCCTGCCTCAGCCTCCGAGTGCCGGGGTTACAGGCATGCACCACCATGCCTGGCTCCCCTCATATACTTTAAATCCTCTCTTTAATATTCAATACCATGCAACGCTATGTACCTAGTTGTTCTACTGCATTGTTTAGGGAATGTTGAAAAGAAAGAAGTCCTCCCATGGTCAGGACAGATGCAGTGTTGTCTGAATATTCTGATCCGTAGTTGGTTGATTCTGTGGAAACGCAGCCCACTAAAACAGAAGGCTGATGCCACACCATTCCCTCTGCAGTTTATAAAATTTTAATCCATATACCATCAAGTTTTACATTGCACGACTTTGTGGTTTTTAGAATATTCACAAAGCCATGCAACCACCAGCCTTATGTAATTGCAGAAGATTTCCTGACCCCAAAAAGAAGCCCCATCCCACGAGCGCTCCTTCCCTGCTGCCTGCTTCCTCTGGTCTCAGCAGCCCCAAATCTCCTTGCTTCCTCCACTGGCCTTTTAGCTAGAGGTCCCCAAAGGGGACCTTCACCTTGCCCGTCCTTCAAATGGAGGCGGGACTGTGCTGGCTGGTGGAACCAATAGTGTTTTGTGAACAGACCTCTGCTCTAGGTTCAGAAAGGAAGTGGACTAAAAGCACCGAGGAGACCAGGACTGGACCAGCCCTGGCCTTCGCCCTTGGCAGGCCCCTTCCACCCCACTCTGCACCTCTGGGTCCCTGTGTCTCCACCCTGGCAGGGTCCTGGAACTCGCACAGGGTCTCTGTCACCAGGAACTTGGCGTGTAGCCTCAGACTTTCGTCCTGCTCCCCCCGGGAACCACTTAAAGATCCATTTCTCCTCTCCCAGCTGCTCAGTGAGGGCGTATTTGTAACCTGAGTGAGAAACGGGCAGGGAGGAAAGACCACCGTGATGGCATCAGCACTGGGCTCCACACTGCGGTTATGCGGCATCGTAGGTGACTGGCACCACCCCCTGCTTGAAGGGAGTCAAAGAGCCCCTTGAGTGGTGCCTGTTGCCCCCACAGTGTGCCATGAGGAGCCCTCCTTCCCGGAGGCACACCCCAGTTCTGTGCCCCGGGAGGGCCCTGGCCCCGGGAGGGCCCTGGCCACTCTTCTTGCAGTGAGATGGCCGCATGCCACGGCTTCGCTGGCAGCACGATGGTGGCACGGGCTTCCCCTCTGTGCAACAGTGGCAGCTCGGGAGGCGGCCATGCTGAGGAGAGAAGGGCTCTGTGGACGCCCTCAGGCTCACCACAGTGGCCCCCAGTCTGGGTGTCAGCCCACCTGGCACCCCCTGAGTGACACCCACCCTCAGCCACCTGCTTTTCAGAGTGGTGGCCCGCAGGTCACTGTCTCTTGGTCACTCACTTGTGCATGGTAAATGTGCTGTGCCCAGGCTGGTGGCCTCCCTGGCTCAGTCCCCTCCCTCAGCCCTGGCTCCTGGGGTCGTGCCAGGCAGGGAGCCTTCTGAAGTCACAGATGCTCGGCCCAGGGCCCAGGCTCCCCACGTGACCCATGTTCTTCTCCCTCAGGAGAGCACCTGGCCGTACCTGTTTGGGGTGATCATGGTCCCCGCCCTCGTCCAGCTGGCGAGCCTGCCCTTTCTGCCTGAGAGCCCGCACTACCTGCTCTTCGAGAAGCACGATGAGGCTGGAGCTGTGAAAGGTAAGGGACCTCCTTTTGTCACCCAGCCACAGTCCGTGTGTGGGGTCAGACCAGCCTGAGGCCTGGGCCGATGGCACAGGACGGGGTGTCACCCTGATTCTTCTCTGTGGACAGCGCTGGGTGCCGCAGGGCACCTTCTCATTTCACTTTCCCAACAGCTCCGCTATAGGGAGCAGAGAGGAACTGGGGGACACTGGTGAGTCTGGGAAAGTCAGCCTGGAGGTCTCTCTGCTTGCCGCCACCACCTGAGATGAAGGGACTCAGATTTCTTCCTAGCTCAGCTGCGTGTCGGCCACCTTTCCTCCTTCCTTCTATACGGACCTCGCCTGTCTTTGCAAGCAAAGCAAAAGAGGCGAGCACAGAATGTGGCTGTTGTCACATAGGCGCCGGGCTGAGGGCTTCTGCCTAGTGACCCCCAGGACTTTCCCAACAGCCCTGCTGGGGAGGTAGAAGTGCGCTCACTTAAGAGGAAAGTGAGGCTCACGATGGGCTGGGGGTGGTCTCGAGAGCTTCCCTTCGGCCCCCTGGTGGTGGAGAGCTGGGTCCAACTCAGAGCAGCACTTTAAGGAATCAGAAGCATTCAACAGAGCCCTGAAAAAAGCAAAATGCATTTGCCTAGAGATACAGTGTCAAAGGCACAGCCCCTTTCCCATCTCTCAGCTGACAGCCCTGTGGTTAGGTACAAGCTCTGCCACCTCACACTGGATGATTCTTTTAACCTTCCTGAGCCAGGGCTCCCTGGTCAGTCAAAAGGAAACAACATGAACCTCGCTCACCTGGCTGTTGTAAGGGATAAATTAGACAAAGTGCTTGAGATTCAAAATATTACCTGCTATTACTTTTCCTGAGGACTCTTGTGGTTTGTGTTTGGATCCCCACCCTCCAACCTCATGCAGTCATGGAAGCAGCTGAATCTAGTGTCTGTTGATTGGTTTGCTGTCTAGCACTGGGATTGGCAGTGTGGGTGCTGCACCCGCCCAGGGGCAGAGCTGGCATACAGTGTAAGGGCAGGAAGAAGGTGTGTTTTCTCTCTCTTTTGCCCTGTTCACTCTTGCTGTTTGTGGCCACTGTGAATGGCTGCCCCTCAGCCAAGCCACCCTGCCCTGGAGCCAGTTGAGTATGGACTGAAACCTCCAAAACTGTAAGACAAATAAGCGTTTCCTTCATTTGGATGTCAGGTATTTTGTCTCAGCAATGAGAGAAGAGTAACCAAGACAACCCTCTAGGTCCCCCCCCCATGTTATCCTGTAATCTAACTTTCACTAATGCTCATAACCAGGAAAAACCATAAAGAATAGTATATAATTTGTGCAACATCATTTAGAACTCAGGCTCCCTAAATGCTTTCTAAATCAACAAATGGCATAATGAAGCATTGAGCAATGCCCCTATTTGCGCTTTTCTATCAGGTTATGGTTCAGATCCACTTTCTCATGTGCATGTCCTTAAAGTGAAGTCAGAGAACATTGTCATCACTTTCACTTTGTAAAGGTGGAAGCTGAGGCTTCCAGGGTGGTTGGACATCACTTGCCTAAGGCTATGGTTTTTATAAAGGTTTGTGGAGTCCTTTGAAGATCTGGTGGGCACCATGGCCCTTCTGTCAGTGTGGTGGTCGCATACAGAGACTCTCACCTGCTGCTTGAGGTGGCATGTGGATGTGAGCCCCTCTCCTCCCAGAACCTTTACTCTACTTTCACCACCAGTGAGTTACAGAAGGGCTGGAGCTGCAAGGTGATTTTCCTGCTACCCTGGCTATGCACAGTGGGACACTGGAAAGGGAAAGGTGTGTGTTGCTTCGTAACTTCCATGTGGTCAGATGGGGAGAACCATGCCAAAGGTAGGCATCTGATACTAATCAGAGTAGAGACTCTGGAGGGAAAAAAGGTGACTGAGAAAGAGCCCAGGAGACCTGGATGTAGAAGGTAGCCGAGCTTCTTGGAAGAAAGTGAATCCTCCACAGAAATGCCATTCCTTTTGACCTGGGAGGACACTGTTAGTTACTTTTCTCATTGCTGGGACAAATACACAACACTCACAAGTTAAGGTTTATTTAGCTCACAGTCTATAGAGGCTTCAGTCCATAACTGACTGGCTCCAAGGCAGCAGACAGCAAAAGCTACAAGAGCATAAGGAGAGGAGCAAAGTTCTTTTTCCTCCCTTACATTGTACACAGGCTACCTGCCCTAGAGCAGGTGTAGCACTCACACCCCAATCCTAGCACTAGACAATGAACCAGTCACAAACTCTAGATTCAATCACCTCTGAAAAGCCTCTTAGCTGTAGGAATAGAGTGCCTGGATCACTGAGCACTGTGAGTACTTTTCTGAGGAGCAGATACTCTACACCACCATCATTCTGGAACATGGTGTGGCTACCACCATTCTAGATATGGTGCTCTGAGACTTTCTCTTCAAAGTAAAGTCTTTTACTTTTGCAATTCTGAGGTTGCAAAGGTGTCCTACTACTTCTTGTGGTGCCCTCAGGCCATCTTTTCTATTCTGTTCCTTCTCAGCAATCAAGAGCTCCTCTGCTCTATCTTTGCAGTCCACAGCTTTACTGGATCTTCATTCCTAGCCAAACTCAAAGTGTTTTAAATCATTCTTCTGGGCTTTTGGCTCTTGATTCACAACATAAATCTGGTTAAAAGCCCCCAGAAGTAGTCATGCTACCTCCTCAACTTTCAATTGCTTTGAAATTTCTTCTGACAGATTAATTAGTTTGCCACCCTTAATCTCAGTGTCAGGCAAGTCTCTGGGCATAGGCAAAATGCAGAAAAACTTTCTGCCAAGCCACAACACACATCCGAAGTCCTGCAGCTAATGCAATCCTTCCCAGTGGAAACCTCAACCTGGTCCTCACCTGCTGAATTTCTATCAGCCTTCTGGCCTTCTGAGCTCTGACCAGAATCTCCCATACAAAACTGCCTAAGGTGTTTCAGTTCTACTTTTTCAGCCAGCATCTCTGAACCTTTCTAATCTCTTCCCACATGCCATCCCCAAAGGCTCTTGAACTACATGGTCAGGTATAGTCACAGCAATGGCCACACTTCTCTGGTAACAAATTCTGTGTTAGTTACCTTTCTCTTGTTGCTGATACAAAATACCCAAAGTTAAGGAGGGAAAGGTTTATTTAGCTCACAGTATGTGGAGGTTTCAGTCCATAAATGACTGGCTCCGAGGCAGACTGGCACATGACAGAGGGGCAACAGTTCTTGGTGCCTGGGGCAGGAGAAGACAGTAAAAGCATTAAAAGCAAAAAGGGAGGAGCAAACCTCTTTTCCTCCTAGGGCAGGTGTAGCACTCACACCCCCAATCCCAACTTTAGACAATGAATCAATCACAAACTCTAGATTCAGCAGCCTCCAAGAAGCCTGCTCCTCATCCAGTCATGAACCACAAGAACACCTCTCAGCCCACTCAGGGGGAACTCTTGAGAAATGCTTAAATTAAGTACATGGTTGAATGTAAGTGCCTGAGAGTACAAAAGGTTGTAATGTTTTATTTCACAGCAGAACAGGGAGTGAAGGAGAAGTACAGTTGTGAAGCATGATAAATATTATACATGAACTTTACAAAAAGGACAAAGATATTGTCCTCAGGTTGAAATAGAATATTGAAATTTACATTCCTACTAATAAAGCTATTAATTTCACTCTAGACATTCAGCAAACAGTGGATATTTATGATGATAAGTATTCTGCCAGTTGATGGGGGAGAAAGTGGGGCCTGAGATGATGTCTCTGCCCTCTGAAAGGGAGGGTAGGGGCTATCAAGATGGACACGTGCAGTTTTAAAAGGCTCATCTGTGCCAAGAACAACTTCATTCTAAGTACTTTACCTCTATTAGCTCATCCAATCCTCACAATAATGAAAAAAGTAGAATAGAAAGTAGACCACATTTTAATTCCTGCTTTAAGAGAAAAAGAACGAAGGAAGAAAGGAAGAAAGGAAGAAAAGAAGGAAGGGAGAAAGGAAAAGAGATGGGGCAGAAAGAAGGGAAGAAGGTAAGAGAGAGAGTGGGAAAGAGGAAAAGAAAAGGAAAGGAAGGGAAGGAAATTAAGAGTGTGGTTACTTGTTCAAGGTTATAAAAGTAGCAAATGGCAGCACTGGGGCTTCAACTTTGGAACCTACGTACACTACGTTACCAAACACCTTGGTTGGCCATGTGGAGAATGTGCCTTTCCTAGTCATTGGAAATGTTGGGAAAATGGGGTCTTTGTAGCAGTCAGCTGTTGCTATAATGCCACATAGCAAAGAACCTCAAAATATATTGATCTAAATTAATGCATTTGCTATTGTTCACAATTCTACAGGCCAGTAGTGTAGTTAGTCATTAATCTTGATAGGGCTTGGCTGAAGTCCACTCATTCACTGAGGTAGTTTGGCCTGTGCTCTGTTCTACATGGCTCATCCTCCAGCCGACTAGCTCAAGCACATTCTCATGGTAGTCACTCAGCTCCAAGAGAAAAAGAAGGCACGGTAGATTGTTAAACTTCAAACCTAAAATTCTCTGGACTAAATAAAGTCCCATGACCAAGCTCAGAGTCACAGTGGAAGAGGCTGAAGAGTCAGATGGCAAAAGACTGCAGTGCAGAGGGGCTATGAGTTGGTGCCATCAATGCAGTTAGTCCCCCAGGCATCTCACCCATTCCCAGACCTAGTTAACAGAGGACAAGGATAAAGATTAGGTTCCAGCCCCTAGATCTTATTTATGTATACCACTCTTGTCTAAGAGATATTCTCAGTGCCTAAAAATTGGGGAAGACTCCAAATTCTGCCATGAGAAAGAGGACTTACTTGAGTGGAAGTAAAATATTACCATAGGAATGTGACAGGGAAATACTTCTGGGATGGCCCCAAGAGGCTGCTGTCAGTCTGTACTTCAGCCAGAAGGAGAGAGGATGAAGAGAGGGAATTAAGAACTCATCCCACACACTTTTGCACATGTTACTTTGATCAGAACACAGCCCCACAGCCTCTGCTCACTGTCAAGAAGGCTGAGAAATGGCATTCTTCTATGCACGGTTGCCAAAAAGTCAAGATTTGTTCCTAAAGGAAAGGAAGAGCAGGGCACTGTGGCTAAAGGTGGTCTGCCACACAGTAGGGAGAGAGTACATCAAAAGTGTCTAGTCTATGAGACTGGGGCATTCTGGGTGCTCTGCAGGCTGGCAACATTTGCCACTATTTAGACACCCATTGGCGTGTATTTACAGGTGAGGCTGGGTGGGGACACAAGAGCTTCTCCTTGTGACTTTGGTGATGAGTCTTTATCATCCACAGAGCTCAGCCACAGCTGTGGGTCAGGAATTGTCTTCCTTCTCACTCCTGGACACCTGCAGTCCCCTGGAGGGAGATGCAGGCTCCCAATAGTGGCTTTGTTTGCCTTTTAAAGTGTAAGAGTGAGTGGAGAGGACTGATGTCTGAATGTCTTTGCATCTGGCCCTGTACCAGGTGCACCCTGGGGCTTCTGGCTGGAAAGGGAGCTGGTGGGATGGAGCACACAGCAAAGGGACTGCTGTGAGAGACGGGTCCCCTCCTACCCTGCTTCCAAACCTCCACAAGCCCCCACAGTATCAGAACACAGGGTACACCTGGAAATTTCTCACTTATATCTTTGTTCCAAAGAGCAAGTGGCTGAGAATTAACAACGAGACCATCTTTAGATTCAGAGCATTGTGGAGGACATGCCAAAACCAAGGCTGCATCACACCTGTGGGTTGTACACCCTTGTGCACCACTTGTCTGGGAGTCTCCGGGAAGTCTGTAGTCTTCTTCAAGATTTCACGGGAGTCTGGCACTTCCTGTGCTCTGAGCCGCCTCTGCTTGTTGCATATCAGCTCTCTGGGTTGCTGCCTTTTCTGTTAATATCCCAAAGGAGACGATCAGCACCTCGGACAGCGGTCGTACACATCTAGTCACAGGGGTGTCCCACGGAGTTTGAGTGTGGAGGGTCCCTTGTGCGTGTGTGTCCTGCTTCTCAAGAGCTTCCCCTTTCCTTCCCCTTGTCTCTGCTCATTAAGCCCTCCACCTTCTTGTCTGCTCCTGGAGCCCCAGTTGCTTTTTCTTCTAATGTGCATAGGGCCGCCCTCCCTTTGTTTGAACACCCAGCCCTCCCCAGGCAGGTGTCACCATGTTGTTTTAGCCCGCGTGGCACTTTTCCTAAGAGATCTCCTTGTGTCAGCTGTTAAGTGGATGCCCTTTTCTAGTCTTCCTTGTATCTAATAGTATTGCAGCTGGAGTTTATGCTCCAGGGCCCCCTGGAAAGAACCTGCTGTGTGCCACAGCATGTGGCCCAGTGTGGACCGGAAGTCAGATAAGCTGCTTCAGCCCCCCTGTGGCCCCAGATGAGCCTCCCATGGTCTCAGACAGAGGCTCGGATTTCTCACCTGTGAAGTAGGGAATGACACAAGGTTTTATGTACAGGGTGCGGAAAGATGATCATATCCCATCATGGATGTGAGGCTGCTCTGCAATATTCTGCATGCTGCAGCAGCATTAGCTGTGGTGCCAAATCACAGCACCAACATCAGTCCATTAACAAACCTTCTGGTATATCAAGGAGGCCTTGTCCAGAGCACAAAGAAAATGGTCTCCAAAGCTGCTGTGAGCATCTCAAGCCCAGCTGAGGCCTCAAGGCCAGGCAAAGAGGTTCAAGGCTGGAGAAGAATCTTCTTCCTCATCCTGTCTGTCCTAGGATGGGGTCTGTTCCAAAGGTCCTTTGAGAGGATGAAGTGATGGCATCTTGTAGCAAATTCTTTTTCTTCCTTTTGGAGTAGGTTGGTCCTCCCCATCCTGGAAGGCGTGGCATGACATGAGTTTCTAGGAGCTGGGTTTGCTGTTCATTAATCCCATCTTCCATGAACTAGACTGCCTTGGTCCATTTTCTTTGATGCAACTGAATACCTGAGACTGGGTAATTTATCTGCTTCTCACAGTTCTAGAAGCTAGGGCATCTCCTAGCTGGGCATCTCCTAAGATGATCACACTGCTAAGTGGGGTCCACCCTTGGATTTGGAGGAGACACAAGCCTGTAGGGGGTTCTAGCAAATGGTTCCACTTTCTACAAGCAAGCAGTCAGTTGGTTGCCTGGTCTTGTGGCTCCTAAAATAAGAGCCTGCCTTGCTAATGAGTAAAAACACACAAATGTGCCTCATGGATATACCTGGTGGGTTCAGAACACATCCCCAGATCCCAGAAGTCACTCTTCACAGACTGGCCATTTAATGAGCTGGCATCATTTTAATGTTTTATGAGGCCCAGAGCTCCTCACAAGGAAGACAAGAATGGAAATTTTTATGTGGCCCTGGGTCCTGTCAGCTTTTTCTGGCTGTGTCTGTGGGGAAGATATAGCTGCTGCAGCTGCTTAGTGAGATAAATTTGGAAACAGCATTTGGAAATAACTGAGGGTCCTCACCCTTGGTTTCTCGGGTCTCAGCCTTGTTGGCCCCGTCCAGGTCCCAGGCATGGGACCGCCCATGGAACCTGGGGTGGAGTCTGCTTCTCTCACGACACCTCTCTGGATTCCCCACCTGTGTCCTAAAGTCTGGGTGAGATGCTTCCTGAGGGACAACCCGGTTCCAGGTGCTGAGCTCAGAGCATAGCACATTGGATTGGGGCTGGGGTGGAGCCCAGGGCCCCTGTCCCACCAGACTTGCACAGCAGGGAGACAGTAAATGCTATTGTCAGGCTGTCCCAGTCCCCATCCAAGGGCCATTAGATTGCTTACTGAGCTCCAAAGCCCCATGAGAAGGCCAAGTCCTGCCACCAACTTGCCAGGCTGACCCTTTCTGGATCCTGAGTCCATACCTGCTCACAGCCAGGGACAAACTAGATGGTGTCCAACGCACTTTCAGCACCAGTCCTGGGCCGCTGTCAGGAACAAGCCTTCCTCTGGGGACAGTGAGGATTCTTCAGATGTCTGCGGCCCACAGCAGCCTCTGCCCACATGCCCTTGGTGTCATGGTCTCCTGCTTAGAGAGATTAACCATCCCTGTGATTGCCAGGAGGAGGGGGAAGAGCACACTTGAGCTCTAGCTTCTGGTATACCAGCACCATGCCTCTCCAAGCCATGAATTTTGCTTCACAAACGAGTGACTGAATTAGGAGAACTCAATGAGTCTTCCAGCTCGAATGTGGCTTCTGCTGCTGAGTTCCTCTTATGTGCTAATGTGAGAGATACTTGCCCCAAAAGATGTCTGTTTCCTAATTCCCAGACCTTGTGATTGTGTTAGACTATATGATGAAGGCATTAAGGTCAATGAAGAAATTGGAGCTGCCAATCAACCAGCTCTGTTTTAATTTTTATTTGATTAGTACATGTTTGCAGTATATAATAAATACATTCATTGTGGGGGTGGGTACATGTACATAACACATCTTAATTCTTTTTATGTCCTCTTCCCCTCTGTTTTTTCTCCCCTCCATCTCTTGATCCCCTTCCCTTTTGCAAAAAATCTAGCTCCATGGTTCCTGTTATCCTTTATTTTGCCCTTTAACTTATTTATACTTTGAGTTTCTCATGTAAGAGAAATCATGTGATATTTAAGCTCATGTGGCTGATTTACAAACCATGGCCTTCGGATGGGGAGATTATCTGGACTATCAGGGTGTGCTCAGAGCAATCACCAAGGTTATTTTAAATGGAAATGGAGGCAGAGAAGTAAAATACAGATGGCAGCATAATAGGATTGGCCCAATATTGCTGGCTCTGAAGGTGCAGAAGTACACAGTGAGCCAGGGAACTTGGGCAGCCCACAAGAGCTCGAAGCAAGGGAACGCATCCTCCCATAGAACTCAGCAGGAATGCAGCCCTGCCCACACCTTGGTTTTAGCTTTACTGTGTCTGTAACCTTAACCCTTACCCCCAAAATAGGCTACAAAGTTAGGACATTTTATTTCATAGATAAGGAGATGAAGACTCAGAGAGGTTAACTCAAGGTCACATAGCAGGTGCATTGGTTGATTCCCACTCAGGAGCACAGGAAATAATATTTCAAACACGGAAGCCCTTAACATAGGGGGACAATTATGGAGGGAACAGAAAAACTGGAGGAGAGGGAGGGGCCCAGCTGGGTCACCCTGCTGCCACAAGCCCACCTCCCTTGCCCCACTGCTGAACACACAACTGTAGCTGCTGGCCAGATGCTGGTGCTGTTGTCACCAATTTGGCCTGTGTCTTTGTTACCAGTGAGGTCAAGCAGGAGCTATCACCTGGGTCAGAGCAGAAGAGAGTCTTCTTTCCTCCCACTTGCAGCTTCACAGCAGTGCCCATCGTGGGTGGCATCTGACCGGGGTCAGCAGCACAGGAATCAGAAAGCATAGTTTGCAGGCTTCTAGCACCAGTGATATGGACA
>RJWM01019736.1:0-38443 GCA_004363535.1 Dasyprocta punctata | reverse complement strand
CATGTCTTGCCAGAAACAGAATCATACATTTCGAAGGGCCCTTAAGAGAAAATAACTCATTCAGGTCCTTCATGTTTCAGATGGGGAACCTGAGGCCCAAGAGATGTTCATCATCCCTGAGATCACAGAGCCAGTTAATCGCATACCCAGTATTGAGCTCAGTAATCTGTCCTGTTTCCTGTGTGATGTCACTGTGCCTAACACAGTCTTTATTGTTCACCAGCCTTTCTTTGCTGAACCTGCAGTTGTTTTTTTCAGAATCATTTTCACCTCATGACAGAAGAGAGCTGTTTTCTCTTCAGTGCCTCATGCCAAGAATGCACCCCAAGTGTTGGCCTGAGTGCAGCCAAGCATTTTTACAGATTTAAAAATTTAAAAAAAAATTTTTATTGGTACCAGGGATTGAACTCATAACCTCATGCCTGCCAGGCAGGTGCTTACGCCACTGAGCTAAATCTCCAGCCCTGTTATTTTGAGGCAGGGTCTCACTATGCAGTTCAGGCTGGCCTTGAACTCACTATGTGGTCCACTCTCACCTTGAACTTGTGGCATTTCTCCTGCCTCAGCCTCCCAAGTGCTGGGATTATAGGCATGTGCCACCACTCCTGGCCATTTACCTTTCATGGTCATTTTGATTTTGAGGAAGAGCCAGAAATTACATGGTGCCAGATCCAGTGAATAAGGTGAATGAAGACACCAGGGTGCATCTTCACATTATCCACACCCAGAATTATGCTTAATCAATCAGCATAATCATTTAGTAGTCAAACATTTTTGTTTTGCGGCATCAGGAATCGAACTCATGACCTCATGCCTGACAGACAGGCGCTTAAGCCACTGAGCCAAACTCCCGGCCCTAGGTTTTTGGGGCAGGGTTGCACTATGCAGTTCAGGTTGGCCTTGCACTCACATTGTAGACCAAGCTGGCCTTGAACTCACAACACTCCACCTACCTCAGCCTCCCGAGTGCTGGGATTAAAGGTGTGCGCCACCACGCTAGTAGTCACACATTCTTAACCCATATTAACATACCTTAGATCCAGCCATCTCTAAAAAGCCCCACTTATCAGTGTATGAGGCATCTAGATAAAAGCTGTAATGCTTCATGTTGTGTGGCACTCGGCAGCAGCATTCACTGTATTTTTCATCACGCCTTGTGTAGACACTCATAAAAGAGGGCTTCCAAAACTGCTTTAGAAAGTAGCAAGAAGGATGGGATAAGTGTGTTTGAAGCAAGAGGGAGTACTTTGAAGGTGTTTCTGGCAATGTGGCTTTTACTGTAATAATTTTTTGATTAAAATATTTGCTGTGTATTTTGATCACCTCATGTGTAAATAGTGTTCACTGAATAAATCAGGATAGTTAGCATTTCTCTCTAATATAATTTCTTTATGTTTGGAGCCTTGGCACTCTTCTTTTTCAGTGCTTTATAACATGTATAATAGGTTATTGTGAACTATTGTGAGGTAGAACACTAGAATTTCTCTTGTCTAATTGTATTTTGGTATCTGTTATCTAGCCTCTTTTCATCCTCCCTCTGCTTCCCCCTTCCCAACCTCTAGTAATTATGTACTATTCTAGTCTCTTCTGCTTTGAGATCAACCTTTTTTAGCTTCCATGCTTGATAGAAAAGATAGAGTACTTGTCTTTGTATGTCTGGCTTATTTTATTCAAGAGAACATTCTCCAGTTCCATTTTGTTTCAAATAACAGGATTGTACTTTTTAATGGTTAAATAATATTCCATTGTGTAGACATAGAATATTTTTTCAAATTTTTAAAAAAATTTTATTTTAAAGATAGTAAAATCCAACAAAACAAAACAGAACGAAGTCAATCAAAACAAAGCAGTAGAATTGGTATAGAACTTCAAAGTAGGATACTAGGAAAACAATAGCTACTATAGTATATCTTGTTTTCTTCACAATAGTTGTCCATTCCATCAGGTATAGCAAAATCAAACCAAAAACAAAAGAGAATAAAGCCAATCAAAACAGAATATTGAATAGAACTTCCGGGAAGATGGTGGAGTTGTAGGATGCAGGGAAAACAGCCTCTCTAAGAGACACCATCTAGACATGGGAACACACCATTTTGAGGAAGACAAAAAGGAGGGAGATGGGTTCCTTGTAACCAGGAAGAGCCTGAAATCTGAATCGAACCCCACAGAGAGAGCGAAAAGAAAAAATTCAATTAAGAAGAAGGTGGTAGCTCGTGGAGCCTTTGCCTGGAGCCAGACTCACTGCGCCAGGGGAGCTGTTGGAACCCGGCAGTGCATGGTCACAGTGTTGGTGGTGGCTGGTGACCCTGGGACCTGTGGAACCATTCCTCAGTGGAGGAGAGTGGCGGGTGCAGAGGATTGTGCTGGCTGACGATGATTGCGGAGGGCTTGGTCCTCCCTCGGGAGAGAGGGATTTGCCTGAAGCCATTCCTGAGTCAGGCCAGATATGCCTGAGGCTAAAACTGTTGCAGGCTTCCCCCAGCGGTTCTTAGCTGGGCACAGACCCATGGAGACTGCCTGGATGACTGCAAGCCCAAGGAGGCTGCTCTCAGGGCAGGCCTGCTAAGGTTGTCTACTTCTCCATCCATGAACAGTTGCTGGCTTGTGGAGGTACGGTGCCAAGATTTGGGTTGCTGTCTCCACAGGCTGTTTACCAGTGAACCCAGGGAGAACCCTGGAAATGGACTTTTTTTTTTTTTTTTTTTTTTTTTAGTGTGAGTGTGGTTTCTGCCCTCCTTTTGGGTCTGGTCTTATTGTGTTCTCTTTTCTGTTTCTTTTGGCTTTCTTTTCCCTCAGTCTTCTGCAGTGGTTTTCCTGAGTTGGTGGACCCATCTTTGTTCTCCAACCTACTTGCAGTCTCTTTTCCCTTTTCCTACTTTTCTGCTTTTTCTTAAATTCATTTTGGGTCCTCACCCTTGGAGACAGAATTGACATTTTGTGAACCTAAGTATTGTATATGATTGTTTTTTGTATTCTGTTGTATGGATATAAATTCAGTTTATATGGTTGAGGGTTGTAAATCAGGGGTTGGATCAGTTTACTGGTTTGTTGGCTGTGTTTGGTGCTGTGGGTGCCACTGCAGCCAGAACTGATTCGATTGAATTGGATAGCTGTTGGCCTTGCTGGTCCAGGACTGGGATTGACTGGGGGTCGCAGAGAGGGCTGGGGTGTGGTGCCAAGGAAATTCTTGAAAGTATTTAAAGCAGATTAAGCCAATGTGAGGACAGGATCTCAGATATTGAAGACAGGCTCACAGTTAGTGACCAGGAAAAGAAAGAGTCTTCAAAACTAGCAAGGGATCGTGAGATATTAATCCAGCAGTTACTTGATTAGACAAAGAACAATAACTTAAGATTAATTGGAGTCAGTGAACAAGCAGGAGATACTACAAATGACATTAAAAACATCCTTACAGACATCATGTCAGAAAATTTTCCTGGCAGAGAAAAAGAATTTGACATACAAATAAGTGAGGCATATAGAACTCCAAGTAGCAATGATTAAAAAAAATCTACTTCCAGGCATATCATAGTCAAGATTCCAGAAATTCAACACAAGAATAAAATTTTAAAAGCTGGTAGGGAAAAGAAACAAATCACCTATAAAGGAAAGCCCGTCAGAATTACAGTGGACTTCTCAGCACAAACTCTCAAGTCAAGGAGAGCTTGGAGTGAAGTACTCCAAGTTCTAAAAGAAAACAACTTTCAACCCAGATTGATGTATCCTGCAAAACTATCTTTCAAAATAGAGGGAGAAACAAAATACTTCCGTGATAAGGAACAGTTGAGGAAATTTATGACTCTAAACCAGCACTCCAAAATATTTTGAAGGACATTTTAGAAAGAGATAGTAAGTACTACAGCTCCATGATCCCCAATAGAAGGAATCCACCAGGAAAAAAGAAAACAATATGATAAAGATAAGTCAATATGTATCAGTTTTAACCAATAATGTTAATGGTCTTAACTCATTAGTCAAAAGACATAGACTGGCAGAATGTATCAAGAAGTAAGATCTACCAATATGCTATATACAAAAAACACATTTAATTCAAAAAGATACTCATAGACTAAAAGTTAAAGGATGGAAAACAATACTCCATGCAACAGGAGTCTAGAAAAAAGCAGAGGTAGCTATTCTATTTGCAGATAAAGTTAATTTTAAGTCAAGACTGATTAAGAGAGATGAAGAAGGTCATTATATATTGGTAAGGAACCATCTAAGAGGAAGAGATAATAATGCAACAAATACTAGTCCACCCAGTTTTATAAAGCAATTATTAATAGACATGAAAAATCAAGTAAGCCTTAATACAACTGTATTGGGGTACCTCAGTACGTTGGTATCACAAAAATACAGGTGTGGAGTTCTTGGGATCCTCTGGGTGGAGTATCATGTCATCTGAAACAAAATCTATGTATATAAAAAATTAGTTGTGACAGTCAGAGAAAAATAATTTTGAGTAAAATGTAATTTTTTCAGGGTCACCTTCAGATTTTATTTTTAATGTGAAATGTTCATTTGAAAACAATTGTGTTAATAATTAGTTAGATAATGTTTCATGTCTGTATTTTTTGTCTTAAATAATTTTTGGGAATATCCATTATGCTGATGATTGTTGCTGCTTTGTTGGTTGTGGTAAAATTGTTATGTTTTGATTTCTTGTTTTCCTTTTGTTTAAAATAAAAAAACAATATTTAATAAAACAAAACAACTAATCAGAATAAAGCAAAACAGTGAGGACAATATTGGGCCTCAAAGACAAGATAGAAGGAAATCCCCCGTATTTGCTGCATCGCATTCTGTCATCCTCCTAAGAGATGCTTAGACTGCTGGCCCCAGGCCTGCAAAATCAAGCAAACAATGCAAGCATTTAGTTGCTTTATGTACCTTGGTTGCTATCAACTTAGCAGGTCCTCTGAACCAGCAGGTTGCTTATGGGGGAGGGGTGTTGTTGATTCTCAGCTTGTGCGCTGGTAGGCTCACGGGAGGCGCTGACTTTTCCTGGAACCCATTGCACCACTTACCAGGAAGGCTGACTAGTTGTCTTCTCGTTGGATCCTCCCAGACCCAACATGGCGGGTTCTTGGGAGGTGCTGATTTTTCTCTTCCTGGAATCCGTGTCACTTGCACCTCTTACCAGGAAGGCTGGCTAGTTGTCTTTTGGTTGGATCCTCCCTGACCCAGCATCTATTCATAGAATATTGTAAAATTTCTTTACATTGTGATATTGAATTAAAAACACATATCATCCTATTGGCACACCAGAGAAACATAGACCTGGTCTGTTCATTGGAACCCATGAAGATTTTTTTCCTCTATGTTTAGTACATGTTGGTGATCCATAATATATATATTCATCATTGTCAGTTGGTACATATACATATCACATTTCAACCCTTTTTCCTTCTCCTTCTTCTCCCCTCTCCATCCCTAGACCTCCTTCTCATCTCCAAAAGGTCTATCTTTCTGTTTCCTATTATCTATCTTTTATTTTGCTGTTTAAATTGTTTATAATTTGGGTTTCTCATGTAAGAGAAACCATAAAATATTTGACTTCCTGTGTCTGATTTATTTCGCTTAGCATTATGGTCTCAAGCAGCATCCATTTTTCTACAGATACCTCAAATTTATTCTTTATGACTGAGTAGTACTCCATTGTATATAGACTGTATTTTCTTTATCCTTTCATCTGTTGATGGGCATATAGGCCACTTCCAAGATTTAGCTCTTTTGAGTTGTGTGGTTATAAACATGGGTGTACGTATATCACTTATATATATATATATATATATATATATGTTTGTGTGTGTGTGTGTGTGTGTGTGTGTGTGTGTATATATATATATATATTTTTTTTTTTTTTTTGTGGCACCAGGGATTGAACTCACAGCCTCGCGCCTGCCAGACAGGCACTTAAGCTGTTGAGCCAAACTCCCAGCCCTAAAAATAACTTTTATTTTTTGTGGCACCGGGGATTGAGTTCACAACCTCGCACCTGCCACGGCAGGTGCTTAAGCCACTGAGCCAAACTCCCAGCCCTGTATCACTAATATGATTTAGCTCTTTTGGGAAGATACCCTGGGCAGGTATAGCTGAGTTGAGTGGAGTTCTTACTTTTTTCTTTCTTTCTTTCGTGGCACTGGGGATCGAACTTACAACTTTGTGCCTGCCCGGCAGGTGCTTAAGCCACTGAGCCAAACTCCCAGCCCTATTTTTTTTTCTAAGTAAGGTCGCACTATGTAGTTCTGGCTGGCCTTGTACATGCGTTGTAGCCCAAGCTGGCCTTGAACTCACAATGCTACACCTACCTCAGCCTCCTGAGTGCTGGAATTAAAAGTGTGTGCCACCATGCCCGGGTTACTTTTATTTTTTGAAGAATCTCCATACTGATTTGTTTCCATTGTGGTTGTACTAATTTAAATTCCTACCAACAATGTAGTAGGGTTCCCTTTTTCCCACAACCGTGTTTTTTACTGCTTAATGGTAGCCATTTTTCTAGAGTTTAGATGGCATCTCAGTGTTTTTTAATTTCTCATATCTCTAATGGCCAAAGATGATTTTTCATGTACTTATGACCATCTATACTTCCTCATTTCATTTCAATTGCCCATTTTTTGCCATTGGGTTTTTTATGTTGGGTAGAGGTCTTAATTCTTGAGGTTTTTAAAATATGTATTCTAGATATTAGTCCTCTGTAGAGTAAATGGAAACATTTTTTTTAGCATTCTATAGATTGTCTCTCCCTTCTGTTGGTTGTTTCCTTTGTTGTGCAGATACTTTTTAATTTGATATGATCCCATGTATTCATTCTTGATATTATTTTGTGTGTAATTGGGGTTCTGTTCAGAAAGTCCTTGTCTACACCTATGTCTTTAAGAGTTTTACCTATTTTATCATCCAGCAGCTTGTTTCTGGCTTTTTTTTTAGGCAGTATCTCACTATATAGTTCAGGTTGGCTTTGAACTCACTATGTAGCCTGGGCTAGCCTGGAACTTGTGACAATTCTCCTGCCTCAGGGTCCTGAGTGCTGGTATTATAGACATGTGACACCATACCCAGCTGTTTCTGTTTTAATATCTAGGTCTTTGATTTCAATTTTATTTTAGTACATGGCGAGAAATAAGGGTCTAGATTCAGTCTTCTGTTGTTGTTTTTGTTTTTTGAGGCAAGGTCTTGCTATCTAGTTTGAGGCTGGCCTCAAACTTACTGTGTAGTCCAGGCTGGTCTCAAACTTGTGGTGATTCTTATGTCTCAGCCTCCAGAGGACTGGGATTACTAGAGTGCACCATCACACCTGGGCTAGAGTCAGTCTTCTCCATGTAGATAGCTAGTTTTCCCAGCATTGTTAAAAAGCTGGAATTGTAGCTCAGTGACAAAGCACCTGTCTGGCAAATGCAAGGTCCTGAGTTTGATTCCCGGAACAAAAAACAAACAAAAACAAAAACAAAAAACCAAAAAAACCCCAAAAAACAGATGACTAAATGTGTCTGCAGCTTTTTTTTTGGTATCCTCTGCTCTGCTTCTGTTCTGTTTTATTGGTCCACATGGTCTTTTAGTGCCAGGCCATGCTGTGTTTTTTTTTTTTTTTGGTTTTGTTTTTTGAGACAGAGTCTCACTATGTAGCTCAGGCTGGCCTTGAACTCATTATGATTAGTCCAGGCTGACCTTGAACTTGTGGTGATTCTTCTGCCTCACTCTTTCAAGTGCTGGGACTACACGCATGTGCAACCATGCCTGGCCTTACCATGCTGTTTTTGTCACTATACCTTTGTAACATAACTTGAAATCTGGAATTTTGATACCTTTTGTTTGGTTCTTATTGCCCAAGATTGCTTTTCTATTCTAGGTGTCCTCTGATTCAATATGAATTTTAGGACTTTTTTTTCTAGTCCTATGAGGAATGCTGTTGTTATTTTGATTGACATTGAATTAAATCTACATATCATTTTCAGTAGTATGTCCATTTTGACACTATATGGTCTGTCTATCCAGGAACAAGGGATGTCTTTGTATTTCCCAATGTCATCTTCAAATCTCTTTTTTCAGAGTATGATAGTTTTTATTATACAGTTCTTTTACTTCCCTGGTTAGGTTAATTCCTAAGTATTTAATTTTTGAAGCTGTTGTGAAGGGGATTGTTTTCCCAATTTCTTTCTTGGTGCAACCTGTAAAAGTTTTTCTAATAGTGACAAGGAGACATAGAATGGATTCCCATCTTTAACTTTGAGGTGTTTTGTAGCTTCCATCTTGCAGAGTAACTTACTAAGGGAAACTCCCTTGCCTTAAACCATTGCTTTTTGATCATTTCCTAAAGTCCTGGCAAAAGGGAGAGGGGATGAGAATACTATCTTGATTTCTCAAATAGCACCCGAAGCAGAGTCAGCATGCTATGGCCTGTGGGCAAATCCTGTGCAATACCTGTTTTTTGTAAATAATGTCTGTTCTTATAAATGATATTTTATTCACACATAACCATAACTGTCCGTTTAATATAATGTCTGTGACTGATTTTATAATAAAATGGCAGAGTTGAGTCATTGCAGCAGAGAGAGGATAGCACTCAAAGATTAAATAGTTTGTACAACATTAATTGGCTGTTGTTAGATAGGGCAGGGCATCGAGTTCCTTGAGTGTTCCTTGGACTTTCTGCTCATGTCTGGCGTCATCTGGGTTTGTGCAGAGAGGTATGCAAAGATGTGGTTTTTGAAATGGCCTATTTTCCTTCTACAGAAGGAATGCTTAGTGTCCAGATGGTCCTACCAAGTGTTTTCCTAGCCCGTAGCTGAGGGCCGTCCACATTCTCAGTTCTAATCTGAAGAAACTATGATCTAGGGTTTCGCTTTTCCTGGTGCCCACTCAGCAACACATTGTTTCTCCAGGAAACATGCAGTTTATTCTTTTCTGATTGTCTGTCTTTGAGCATTTGATCATGAATCTTTCTTTCCTTGGAATCTCTTACAAAGCCCATGAATGGTTTGTGTGTCTTTGTTGATTTTGAACTTTGAACTGGTATAGCAGGTCCTGAGGTGTATTGTGTAAGTAGGTAATATATAAGCACTCTACAGCTCTGCTGCAGAGAAACCTATGGTTTCTGCTGTGTTATTTGTCATAGACAGCAGTTTCCTTTATAGTTAACAATAATGTAATATACCAAGAAGTGAAGGCAACAAGATAGGAACCACAGAAGTTTCCACAGGGCATGTTGCCCAGTCAGGCTTTCTCTAAGTGGCCAGATAATATTTCACTGAGTTCTAAAGAAAAGAATGTGAACAGGAGTATCTTTCATCTTCACTGGTTCTTATTTGTTTCTGATGATTAATTGGCACACTTTTGTTATTTCAGTATGATTATTTTGGTATGATTTAATAGAGATTTTAGAAGTGTAGTAGTTGCAAGAGGCTATATATATATATAGTTTTTTTTTTTTGTTTTTTTGGTGTCTTTACTAAAATGGAGTCATCTGCCCTCCAAAACCTAATTTAAGAGAATAATCAAAGTTTCACCTGTG
The DNA here is from genome assembly GCA_004363535.1 of Dasyprocta punctata. Lineage (NCBI taxonomy): Eukaryota > Metazoa > Chordata > Mammalia > Rodentia > Dasyproctidae > Dasyprocta > Dasyprocta punctata. The sequence goes on along the minus strand of RJWM01019736.1, from coordinate 28,932 downwards.
TAAGGAGGGCAATGAGAAAGAGAATTACAGTGTTAGGAAAGATTCTGGGAGGTTATATGGAGTCATCCTCTCTGTTTTTCAGTTGCCTATATCAGCCAAGAAAAATGAGAGCTAAAGAAGGAATGGAATTGGGTTGTTGTCTTGTAGATGTTTTCCATTATTAACTTCTGTCTTCGAGGAGCACTAGAAACAAGTTTGTTAACATAAATGATAACTTTTGGACCACAGGCCTTTATTTAAATCTTTTATTTTTGCTGAAGTAAGGCTTCCAAGTTTAAGTTTTAGCATATTCTCTATCTAGAAAATTGACAGCAGCCAGGAACGGTATGACCAGGCTTAGCACAATGGCCCTATGTTGTAGGGATGAGCATTGTGTTTGAAGGCACACAGAAGTGTGTTCAGATTTCCTATCAGCTATTGACTAGCCTGTTGATCTTTGGCAAACTATGAGCTTCTTAAAGTCTCAGTTTCCTCAATTTTACATGTTGAAAGTCATAGCAAAGCAACTTTGATTACTGGATTTATTTTATTTTATTTTATTTTTTGGTACTGGGAATCGAACTCAGGACCTTGAGCTTGCCAGGCAGGCACTCTGCCACTGAGCTATATCCCCAACCCCTGATTACTGAATTTATAAATGAAATAAAATATTTTTTTTTTTTTTTTTTTTTTGCGGCACCGGGGATTGAACTCACAACCTCGCACCTGCCAGGGCAGACGCTTAAGGCACTGAGCCAAACTCCCGGCCCTGGTTTTTTTGAGGCAGGGTTGCACTGTGTAGCTCAGGCCGGCCTTGCGCTCGCGTTGTAGCCCAAGCCGGCCTCGAACTCACAACGCTCCGCCTACCTCAGCCTCCCGAGTGCTGGGATTAAAGGCGTGCGCCACCACGCCCGGCTGAAATAAAATATTTGAATGTAATATACTCCTAAGAAATATTTTCTACTGTTTAAGTATATTAAAATATATTTATAGCAATGCTTGTGTTATAAATTGCAGTGACTGATAACTTAGCTGGAGTTGGATATGGATCATTCTTGGAGAATTCCAGAATATATTTTAGGAGGAGAGGAGCAAAGTAATGTGATTGTATGTTTCATCCAGCCCTACAGCACTGAGGATACCCTAGTGACAGTAAAGTAGGGACTGATTAGAGAACCTTCTAGGAAATCATGTGAAAGCAGCCTCACTCATGAAGGTATTGGGGGCTAGCCCTGTGTTCTTTTTCTCTAATGACCATTTGAGAAACATTTGCATTGTTATTTGTAGTGCCTGTGAGTGTGCCCTTTTTTTTTTTTTTGTGGGTACTGGGAATTGAATTTATTACCTTACGCTTGCCAGGGAGGCGCTGTGCTGCTGAGCTATATCCCTGGCCCCCGTGAGTGTGACTTTACTGTCACTGAGAAAGAGAAAAAAACAAAATTTTTAGGTCTAGTTAAAGTCCCTTGCATAGTGTCTGGTCTTCAGTCATCTCTAGGTATTTTGTTTGAATAAGAAGACCCATTTTATAGGAGATAAATTGAGACATACTATAGTCAAGTGGCTCATCTAAGGATTAACAGACAGTGGCCTTGTTGTTAATGGCACTGGGTTGCCTGCCTTGGTTCTTACCACAAGTCCTTCCCTTTCCAGGCTCTTTCCATGATACTGAGCAGTGTACTCTAAAGAGACTTCCTTTCCCCTTAGGTGCTACATATTTGTTTCTGCCTAGATTGAGACAGTGGGTTAAGAATGCAGTGAGAGTGCCATACGGCAACTCAAAGTACAGTGTGTTGTGTTATATGTCTTAGTTGGAATTGCAAACACTAGGGAGAAGCCCTTTTTTGTCTACTTTATCAGGGCTGAGATTGAATAAAAGGGCCTGGATATGAGGGTGTGGGGAAGGATAGGTAGTTATGAATTTTATGGGCAGATGGTGTTGGCTTGGAAGAAAAGAACAGTGACATTAATATGTGAGTGTGCGTGTAGAGGGTATGTGTCCTACAGTGTGGAATCCTGCAGTCTGCCTACATTCCCCAGGGCTTTGACATTGATTAACTCACAGTTGATTTTTCTGATAGACAAAGCCACAGAGCAGGGCTGATGTACATTAATCGGGATGTGTGTAGAATTCCTGTCACAGAATAGACAGACATCCTCTGTCTCGAGAAAGCTGGCCTCTTTCTGAACTTCCCACTATGCCCCAGTTGTTACAAAAGTGATTTAGAAACCCCAGAAGAAGCACATAAACAGGCTGTATTGTACACTAGGCCTACACAAGTCTTAGAGTAATAATTTCACATTTGATGGGGGACTGCATGGCTTGTTTGTCTTTCCTCTCTCTGTGCTTCCTGCCTGGCTTTGAGTCAGTGCAGCAGCTCTTTGTGATGGTAGAAAGTCTCAGCCAAGGTGACCCTGGGATCCCCATCTGACATCTGGACTGTCTACAGAATGCTTTTGAAATGTGTATAAACAGAAATGCTCCAAAAGTTTAGTATTGGAGACTAAAACAAACATTTCCACATGAAAAGCCATACTTAGTTGCATTGTTCCCTTTGCAGGTCCCAAATGCATAGCTGAGATGGTTCATAAGATATTTAATACAACCCTCTTTATGGGGACAGGAAAAAGAGAATGTTTAGTAGTGTCTGATAACTAGTTTGTAGTAAAACATACATAATATGAAAGCGACCATCTTAACTTGTGTATGTGCGCACGTGCACGCGCGCGCGTGTGCGTATGCATGTGTGTGTGCATGTGTGTGTGTGTGTGTGTTGCTAGGGCTTACTAGGCAAATGCTCTACCATTGAGTTACAACTACCGCCCCACTGTAACCATTTTTAAGTGCATAGTTCAGTACACTGACATTGTCATACCTGTCTTGAAAACACTTTTAGTCTTGTAAAATTAAAACTATACTTATTAAACAATTATTCCTCATTTCCCTATCCTCAGTCCCTGTCAGCCACTATTTTACTTTGTGTCTCTATGAATTTGGCGATAGGCATCTCATATAAATGGCAGAACACAATATTTGTCCTTTTGTGACCATTTTATTTCACCTAGCATAATGTTCTCAAGGTTCACCTGTGCTATTGTGCATCAGACTTCCATGCCTTTTTAAGGCTGATAGTATTCCATTGTGTGCACGTATTGCATTTCATTACCCACTCATTCACTCATGGACACTTGGGTAGCTTCCACCTTTTGGCTACTGTGAATAGTGCTGCTTTGACCATGAGTATACAGATGTCTTTGTAATTCTGCTTTCAGTTACTTTAGGTATATACACTCCTGTTGTCTGAATGTGTCCCTCAAAATTTATCTGTTAGAAACCTAATATCCTATGCGACAGTATATGGAGGAGTGGGCTTTGGAAGGCATTTAGGTCATGAGGACTCAACCCTCCTGAACACATTAATGCTGTTATGCAAGGGTTTAATGGGGGAAAGTTTGTACATTTTTATTGTCGCCTTCCTGCCATGTGAAGACCCAGTATTCTGCTCCTTTGGAAGAGGCAGGATTCAAGATGCCAGCTCAGAAGCAGAGCCCAGACTCTCATTAAACACTTAACACACTGGTACCTTGATTGTTGGCTTCAGAGGCTCCAGAATTGTGAGGAATAAGTTTCTGTTCTTTATAAATAATCCAGTCTGCGATATTTTGGTATAGCAGTATAAATGAACAAAGACTTACTCAGAAGTGAAATTACTATATTAAATTGTAATTCTAGTTTTATTTTTGTGAGGAACTTGATAATTTTAAACTTTTCTTCAGGATCCACAGTATATGCATGACTTGACTTGTAAAAATATTAGATATGCTGCTACTTTTTCTGTGTCTTTTTTTTTTGAGACAGAGTCTCACTATGTAGTTCAGACTGGCCTTGAACTCACTTTGTAGCCCAGGCTGACCTTGAACTTGCAGTGATCCTCTTGCCTCAGCCTCCCGAGTGTTGGGATTACAGGCATGTGCTCCCACACCTGGAAGATATGCTGCTTTGATTCAGGCTGATGATCCATTCAGTCATAGGGCTTTTCCCCTTGAACAATGACACCAAGAGGAGGTTTATAAGGGGAACAATGTTACCTCAATAGAGTAATTAGATTTCTCTGTATCTTGATCTCACATCAATTTTTCTAAATCCTTCTCAAATCTATTTATAATTCTAACGTGAATAACGTGGAGGACAAGAGTACCCTATACTTACTTCATTCTTTAATTTGTCCAAAACTGAGAACACCTCCATTTCTTTTTTTTTAGTGGTACCAGGAATGGTCCTCATGCATGCTCGCAAGCATTGTACCACTGAGGTATATCCCCAACATCTTCTTTTCTGTTCCATGATGTTTCGCGATGTTCCATGACAGGGTCTTGCTCTATTGCCCAGACTGGCCCCAAACTTAATCATCCTCCAGCCTCAGTCTCCTTAGTGGCTGGGAGTGCAGGTGCACACTGGCCCTTGTAAGTTCTGTTTATAAAAGTGTGTTCACATCTCCTTACCTTGTGTAATTTTAAAGATTTCAACTTTTAGCCCTCAGCCCTCATTTTTTCAGACTAAAATATCAAATTTTTCTGTTAGCACTTCATTTTTTTATTTTTTAAATTAAATATATTTTAAAGAAAGCCAATAGGTATTTTACTTATAGGAGACTTAAAACTAAGCTACAAAATGTAGAGTTCCACCCTATCCACTGTTGGTGGGAGTGTAGACTGGTGCAACCACTGTAGAAATCAAGTGTGGAGATTCCTCAAAAAGCTAGGATTAGAGGTCCCATTAGACCCAGCTATCCCGCTTCTGGGCATTTTCCGAGAAGAATTGAAAATGTCATACCACAGTGTTATATGTGCACCCATGTTTATAGCAGCACAATTTGTAATAACCAAATCATGGAAACTACCCAAATGCCTATAAATGGGAATGGATAAAAAAGATGTGGTATTTTTATACAATGGAGAACTACTCAACTATAAAGAAGGATTGCATCGAGGCTTTTATAAGTAAATGGATGTGACTTGAGACCATACCCATAAGTGAAATAAATCAGACTCACATGTACAAATTCTGTTGTCTCCCTAGTGTAAGAAACTGAATGAGTAAATAAGATACAAAATCTACAACAGATATTGTGAAAAGGTAAGAAACTGCTCAAAGGGGAAAAATAATTGGGGTAGTGGAAAGGAGAAAAGAAGGATAAGAAAAGGAGAAGATATAAATTTGTGTGTATATATACATAAGATAGCTAAGATGACTATACTACTAATTCTATTCTTGTTTTTTTTAATTTAAGAGAAAATGGGCACAGAAAAGAAAAACAAAAAGCAAGAGACAAACAACAACAACAAATCCAATACAATAACATTATAGGTTTACAAAGTGAGATGATTGGAATATGACAGTGATTGTAATATTGCATATCGTTACCTTCAAAGGGGTTGTTTAGGTTAACAGATAAAGACATGTAAAATTGATCTAATCATATGAGTATTAACAGTTCTTTTTCAATAACTAATGCATTTAGTAGTATAGTCATTTTAACTATCTTATGTATACCTGTATACAAATTTATGTCTTTTTCCTTTTCCCTTTCTTCTTTCCTCCTTTCCTCTTATAATACCTCTTGTTATCTTCAGAATAACTGCCCATACCATTAGGCATAATATAATCAAACTAAATAGTGCAGAATAAAACCAATTAAAAGCAAAACAATGGAAACAATACATAGTAAAACAACACTAATTACTATAATGCATCATATTATCTTCTAAGCAGTTGCTTATATCATCAGTCATAGTACAATCAAACAAACCAAAATAGGATAAAATCACTCAAAACAAAACAATGAAAGCAATATAGGGTTTCAAAACAAGGTGATCAGATATCAATAATGGCTACCATAATGTGTTTTGTTATCTTTGAAATAGCTGTCTATGCCATCAAATATAATAAAATTAGGCAAACCAAAATAGAATAAGGCCAAACTAAACAGCTCAATGAAAACAGTACAGGACTCAAATTCCGATGATAGATTAACAATGACCACTACCTGTTTATTTTTTATTTTTTATTTTATTATTTATTTATTTATTTATTTGCGGCACCAGGGATCGAACTCACAGCCTCACGCCTGCCAGACAGGCACTTAAGCTGCTGAGCCAAACTCCCAGTCCTACTTTTTTGAGGCAGGGTCACACTATGTAGCTCAGGCCGGCCTTGTGCTCACGTTGTAGCCCAAACTGTCCTTGAACTCACAATGCTCCTCCTACCTCAGCCTCCTGAGTGCTGGGATTAAAGGCGTGCACCACTATGCCTGGCTTGCCTGCCCTTTTTAGATACTTCCTTCCCTTTCATTTTTGCAATATGAATTGTGTATTTTGAATCCTACTACTTTAGTTTTTTTTTTTTTTTTTTTTGTACTAGGGAGATAACATGATGCTCACCCATGTGGCTTTGGGCCATTTCATCCATGAACCTGATCTTAAGTTGTATCCATGTATCTACAAGAGGCTTGAGGTTATTTTTCTTTATAGCTGAGTAGCTTTCCATTGGATAAAAATGCCATATCTATCTTGTCCACTATGTAGCTAATGGGCAAGTTACCCCCACTTATTTCTGGTTCCGTCACATACAACATTGTTCTCTCTCTTTTGACTTTCAGTCTATGAACTCCCTTTCGAGTTTAATGTATTTCTTGTGTAAAGCATATTGATGGATCCTGTCTCCTGATCCACTCTGCCTGTGTTTCTTTCTATTGGTGGATCGGGGCCATCTACGTTAATGGTTAAGGCCAGCATGCACTGCCTCGTCTCTGCCATGCCACTTTCCTGCTGTTGGCTGCCCACTTTTCTTCTCTACTCAGTTGTCTGCCCCGCTTGGCAATATCCTTCTGCCACTGTTTCTGAAGCTGTGGTCTTTTTTTATCTCTCTCTCTAAAATGTCCTTCAGTATTCTTTGTAGGGTTGACTTGGTGGTCATAAATTCCTTCAGTTGTTCTTTGTCGTGGAAGTATCTTGTTTCTCCATTAATTTTGAAAGATAGTTTTGCAGGGTACGTCAATCTGGGTTGGAAGTTGTTTTCTTTCAGGGCTTGAAATACTTCACTCCAAGCTCTTCCTGACCTGATGGTTTGTGTTGAGAAGTCTGTTGTGATTCTGATGGGTTTTCCTTTGTAGGTGATCTGTTTCTTTTCTCTAACAGCTTTTAATATTCTGTTCTTGTGTTGAATTTCTGGAATCTTGATTATTATGTGTCTGGGTGTAGATTTATTTTGGTTATGGTTAGCTGGAATTCTATATGCTTCACTTATCTGAAAGTCACTTCCTTTTCCAGTACTTGGTAAGTTTTCTAAAATTATTTCTGTAAATAGGCTTTTAATTTCATTTGTACTGACCCCTGCTTTTTCACTCACACCTTTTATTCTTAAGTTATGTTTCTTTGGGTTGTCTTGTAGCTGTTGTATCATTACTTCCAGGGTCCTTGTTATTTTTAAGAGATCGTTCCTTTCATGATCACAAGCTGCAAACCTGTCTTCAAGGTTTGAAAGTCTATCTTTAGTTTCTTTCAAGTGGTTTTGCCAACTTTCATTGGAGTTTTTGATTTCCTGGTAATCTCTTTGATTCTGTTTCATGTATTCTAAGTCTTCTTTGTATTGTTCATTCAAGGTTTCCCTCATTTTCCTATGCTCCATTTTTCATCTATGTCTCCTTTAGAGTTGCCTAGCAGTTCTTAAGTTTTTCATTTCTTTTTTTAGTTGAGTTAGTATTTCTGTTCTAATTTCTTTTATAGCCTCTTGAAGTTGTTTCTTTACTTCAGTTGCCATCACCTCAGAAACTTCAGTTGTGGGACTCCCGATCTCTTCTGCGTTTGTATCTCCTGGACTTGCTCTGTTTGTATTGGAGGCCAGAGACTGCCTTTTGCGTCTTTGTCTTCACATATTCCTGGACTAATTCTGTTCTTGGAAAAGAACAGTTACTACTCATACAATTTGAAATTTTTGCATGTCTTTATCCGGTAATCTAAGCAACTCTTTTAAAGATGACAATATATAATATAGCAACCATTGTTAAATTCCTATCATCTTGTTTTGAAAGCCTATATTGTTATTGTTTTGAGTTTTTTATTGTTCTTGTAGTTGTTGTTTGTTTGTCTCTTATGTTTCTTTTCTGTGTTTTTTTCCTTTAAAAAAAAAAGAAAAAAAGGAGAAAGAAGTAGTGTTCCAATTTGGAAGCACTGTGTAACTATTCTTACAGTGTCTTCTTGATGCCTGATCAAGGCAGCCACATCTGTCAATGTAAAGGACACACACACTCATGCACACACACATATGTGCTCTGGCAGGACTTCCCTGTTAGGCACAGCACCAGTGTCCAGAACAAGGCAATGTTGGGAACATAGCACCTACATGGAGGCTACACAAACAGCTTCACACAGTCTACACCCAGACTCAGCGTGGTTATGAAGAGAGAAACAAACTAGAAAGTGACAGTGATGTCACCTGCACTGAGACACTGAAGACTGTCTAGGATGAGGTCTCCAGGGATATTGGGGACCTGGCCTAGATCCCTAATCTTCTGAACGAGTGTACGGTGAGAGCTTAAATAAATGCACCAAGTGGTATGATTTTAGGGCTCCAGGAGGATCAAAGCCCCTGCAGAGTTCTTCACTCTGCAGCTATCGTGAGGGCTAAGACAAAGAACTTCTCTGGACCACCTGTATATATTTTTAAATAGACAAAGAGAGGGGATACTGAGGGAGGTGTTGAGGGTGGTGCCGGCACTGAGCAGGACTTGGGAGTCACTTCAAGGACATCTCCAAGTAGGAAAGAATGCCAGAAAAGGAGAACTATTTTATCTCCAAGATGACCCTTTGTGATGGGACTGTGATGCCCTGCAGAGTAAGATGCCTGCAGGGCAGTCTCTATCAACATAATTAATTATGGAGCCAATATGTCCTCAGCTGCGACCTTCTTTACCTTGCCCTTTGAGGTATCTCTGACCTCATTGGCCACTACAGGCCTTGGTCAGGACCAGTGATTCATAGAGTTTCATTTACTATGAATCAGCTCCCGTTGCCAGGCAAGGGGCGTAGGCCTAGGACAGGCTCACAGATAAATAGAATGCCAATTAGTAAATTTTAAATCCTGCCCAGAGCTGCTTTGTAGCAGTCTCCAACACAGGGAGGCACTATTAAAAGTACTTCAGTATCATAGAACTCGGAGTACAGGTACTCTGGACATATTACTGAAGGAAATAGAAAACTGTCTTACAGATAAAACAGTCACAAAGAACTTTAATAGAAATCAGTATGTGTGCTGTGACAGGTAACACAGACAAAAATTGTGACACAGGTAACAAAGGGTTGTTGCAAAGCATGTGCCCGAAAAACTCAATGTGCAAAATAGTTCTCCATAAACATAGTGAGGTGAAAGGGTCATTAAGGACAAGGAGCAGTGACATCCCCACACAGTACAAATGACAACACGTGAAGCCTGGAAATGACCTGACAACACAGTACTAAACATGTAGGTGACAGGCTCAGTCAAAGGGGCCTCTATAGTTAATGTGTGTGCATGTGTGCGTGTGCTTGTGTGTGTATGGTAAGTGTTATGTACATATATATATATATATATTTATATTTATTTTGGTATTTTAAGATATAAATTTATTTGTATCTTTAGAAAAATGAGAACGTAAATGTGTTATTGCAATCTTTGCTGGAAAAGCTTATGGGCATTAGAAAGACTAAACTATTTACTAGTACTTAACGTATACTAAAATGGTTTAATGATTTAAGAAAACAAAAGAATATTAATGCTGTCAAACTTTCATACCAAAAAATATCACGAATTTGTCTCAGACTTTTTTTTTTTTGGTCCCGGGGTTCAAACTCACAACCTCGCGCCTACCAGGCAGGCGCTTATGCCACTGAGCTAAATACCCAGCCCTATTTTTTGAGACAGGGTCTCACTATGCAGTTCAGGTTGGCTTTGAACTCACTTTGTAGCCCAGGCTGATCTCGAACTTGCAGTGATCCTCCTGCCTTAGCCTCCCAAGAACTGGGATTAAAGGCATGTGCCACTATGCCTGGCTTCTCAGACTTTTTCAAAGATGAAATATGAAAAATTTAATTGTTTTGTAAGTTTCATATAAAAAACTTATTGCAATTTAAATTACACGTGGGATTTGTCTATTCTATGTAGACATATTTATTATTGTGATTTCTCAATTTAAACAGAATTCAGTTCTGACAATGAGGTGGATTTTTTTTTTTTAAAAGACTTTAATTGCTGTCTGCATCTTAATTGTTTGCTTCTGAGCCAGCTCACAAATGTTACTGCGGTTTTAAGTGCTGGTGTCTCTGTGCAGCCCTGTGACCCCCGTTCCCCACCCTGAGGACTATGCAATGCCTCTGGTCATGTGGAAGAAGTAGAGGGCAACAGGTGCAGCTTTACTCTGTCTCCAGAGCAAACCATGGAGACTGAGTGCACCATCTTCATGCACCATGAGGAATAGACCTAGAAATCAGTTCTACAATTCTGCTTTTGGAAATCTGGTAAAGGCTACATTCCCTGGATTCTTCTGGGGTAGAAGAGGCTGCCCACCTACAGAATACTCAGGTGATGGCTTCTGATCATAAATGCTCTCTACCTCGCCTATTTTGTGTAAGTTTAAATATAGGTGTTGAACAAACCTCCAGCCAGTGTATCTGTTGTCTTAAAATATTCACCACATTTTAGGAGGATGTTTTAACTAAAAACCTACATGAAAAATAGCTATAAAAGTGTGATCACTACTCAGTGTATTAAAGAGAGAAAAGGAGCCAGGTGTGGTGGTACACAGCTGTCATCTCAGCACTCAGGAGACTGGGGCAGGAGGGGTGCAAGTTTGAGACCAGTCTGGGCTACAAAGTGAACTCAAGGCCACCCTGAACTGCATAGCAAGACCCTGTCTTAAGATGAAAGAGAGAGAGAGAGAAAGAGAAAAGGAAAGGGTTTCAGAAGAATGGTCAGTTTTGTTCTCAACCTTTGGGCCTGATGCCTTCTCAGTGCAAAGCAGAATTAGCAACATTAGAACTGCGTCTCTTAAAGTGTGACCTGTGGCATCTGCATAAGAACCACCTGAGTGGCAGAAATCTTCATTTTTCAGCTGGTTCTCCAGGGGTCTACTATCTTTCAAGTTGGAGAAACCAGGCTATAAAAGTTCGGAGCTACCAGCTAACCTTGTCCTCAAGGTGTTATCCCTGGGACAAGGGTGTACGGGTCCTCTTGGGGGCTAGTGTCAGCTAGTCAGCCCCAGGACAGGGATACTGCCTCAGTGACTCTGGGCAGGGAGGCTGGCAGGCTGGCCCTTTGTCAGTTCTGGGCAAGTTAACACTGACTCAGTCGCCTTTTTTTTTTTTTTTTTTTTTAATCAGTACCGGGGATCGAATTCAACCTTCTTGAATAAGACCTTGAAGCCCTTGGGAAGCATCTTATTTTAAAGCACATCTATTGCTTGGTCAGCTTTGTGTCTTTCTGGATCATCTCCAAATGTCTTAGGACATTCTCAACATTGTCCTAAGTATTCCAGGGTATTCCTGCACCCAACGAGATATCTTGGTCTGCAGAGTTTTAGTCCTTTGTCAAGTGATGATCACCATTTTGTAGGGCCTGTAGTTTTGGAAAATAGTCTACACATCTTCCTTTCCAGGATTGTAGCAAATAAAATGCTACAAATGCTGCAAAGAGATTGTATTATACTCACAGAGATCTGCAGTATGTTCATGAGAGTCAGTAGGACCCAGCAGAATGAGAACTGGTCTATATTTCATAGAGCTAGGATTCTACTCCCAAATCTTTCCTAGCCAAGTGATGTTAGGTACGGTTTTTCTTTTGGAGCCTCAGTTTCACTATACATGAAATAGGATCGAAAACACTTACCCTTCTTTCCTCACAAGATTATTTTGAAAATCTAGTTAGATGGAAGTGCTATATACCTGTAGTAAACACTGGCTACTTGAGGCTTAAAGACTATAGAGTGTGTTAGATAATTTTGTTTTCCTGGAATAATTTCTCATTATAAACCTATGGATCTGTTGTTGATTATAATAACTAACTTAATATGAATAGGAATTAGAATCTTTTCATTGCTATCATTGTCTCACTACAGTCATACCACACATTTGAAGATCACTTTTCTAATATTCTGAAATCTAGAACAAAACTGGGCATCTGGAGATTGCCCCTTCCAGGTTCTCCAAATTGCTAAAGTGGTTTTAACTGGACATTCTACTCCATAAGAGAGGATGTTGTCTTGGGTCTGTTGGCTGTTTGCTTAAACTTTAACATGGTTTTACTCCTAGGAAATTTAGAAAGAGAAACTAAAGTTATGCAGTTGAAGTAGGAGTCTAGAAACAAAAATTTGATGTTAAAAAAGAAGTGATAGCTGAGGAGTTTGGCTCAGCAGCTTAAGTGCCTGCCCTGGCAAGCGCAAGGTTGTGAGTTCAATCCCCAATGCCACAAAAAAAAAAAAAAAAAAAAAAAAAAAAAAAAAAAAAAAAAAAAAAAAAAAAAAAAAAAAAAGAAGTGATAATTGAACTAAGTTGGGGAGGAGCCTGAAAATATCTGAAAAACAAAAGGTATGAGATCTATAAAGCATTGTACTTTCAGCCCATTTTATGTAGGAATCAATAGTCCTGTATGCTGGAGCATTCCACAAGTATATGACAGCCTCAGATTGATTGATGTCACAGTGATAAAATAGAGTCATCCAAAATCATTTAAGAGGGCAAGGAATTATTAAATATTAACAGTCCATTTCAATAGTTAGATTACAAAAGTTATTAGTACTTAAATTTATTTAAATTGAAAATTAACTTTCTTTAAGTTTCTTTAATGACTTCTCTGATAAGGCTGAAAATGTAGGACATGGTGCATTAATATTTTACTGACCAGTTATATTACAAAAGTATTTGGTTATTTTTTAAGCTTAGATATACCTTTTGTTATTTTTCAAACTTGGACATATAAGAATATACATTCTTGTACCTAATTTCTAATAGAGGACATTGGCAAAGTGCTATATTGTCAAATTTGTAGCATCATTTGGAGAGCAACACATATTTCTTTTCAGTACTGGGGATCAAACCCAGGGCCTTGCACATGGTAGGCAAGTGCTCTATTTACTAGGCTATAGCCCCAACCTTCAAGTGCTATAAATTGTACAGAGCTTTACTATGGGCACTATTTCATTTTTACTTCCATAGTGGTCCACTGAAGTAACATATTATTGTTCCCATTTTACAGGTGGGAATAGTGAGAATAAAGATAGAATCAATAATATATTTCTTTATGTGACAGAATAATGGATTTAAATCTAGAATTTTCATTCTACAGCTTTTATTTTTTCCAGGTCTTCCATGTAGGTATCATTGTTCTTTATAATTTGGAACAATTCTCAAAAAGAAATAGGACATATAGATATCATTATCCCTACCCCATTTTATTTTATTTTTTTCCATTAATGTCTTTTATTTTTAAACTTAAAAAATTTTTATTTTAAAAACAAAAGAGATAAAAATGTATAGAATTTAAGAAAAATAGGAAATTAACACTAAATATATTGCATATTGCTATCTTAAGTGTAGTTGTTCAGATTACAAGATCTAGGCATGAAAAAAATGATCAAATACTCAAACAATGATAACACAAACTGTTCTGTTTGATGAACTTACAGAGATTAGTAGTATAGTTATCTATCTTGTATATATATATATATACATATATATACACATATACACATATATATGTATGCCTATATACGTATAATATTTTTAATTTTTCTTTTCTTCTTTCTCCATCCCAACTGTTCTTTAGTTTTGAGCGCTTTCTTTCCCTTTTATTTTCACAATGTCTATTGTACATTTTGGAGCTTATTACTCTTTCAGTTTTTTTACGCTAGGGAGACAATATGATATTTACACATGTGAGTTGCATTTATTTCACTTATGAATATGGTCTCAAGTTGTATCGATTTACCTATGAAAGCCTTGATACAATCCTTCTTTATAGCTGAGTAGTACTCCATTGTATAAAAATACCACATCTTTTTTATCCGTTCCTTGATTGATGGGTACTTGGGTTGTTTCCAAGATTTGGCTATTACAATTGGGTTGCTATAAACATGGGTCCACAAATATCAGTGTGATATGATGTTTTCAGTTCTTCTGGGAAAATGCCCAGAAGTGGGATAGCTGGATCAAATGGAATCTCTAATCCTAGTTCCTTGAGGAATTTCCACACTGATTTCCACAGTGGTTGCACCAGTCTACATTCCCACCAACAGTGGAGAAGAGTTCCTTTTTCCCCACAGCCCCTGCAGCATTTGTTATTGGTTGATTTTTTATCTTGGTCATTCTTTCTGGAGTGAGATGGAATCTTAGTGTTGTTTTAATTTACATTTCCCGAATGACCACTGATGTTGAACATTTTTTCATATATTTATTTTTCATTTGTATTTCTTCCTCTGAGAAGTGTGTATTCATCTCAATTGCCCATTTTTGGATTGGGTCCTTGAATTTTAGGGGCCTGATCTTTTAAAAATTCTTTATATGTTTTAGATAGAAGTCCTTTGTCTGAGGAACAGTTGGCTAAGATATTTTCCCAGTTTGTGGGCTTTCTTTTTACTCTGTTGGAGATTTCCTTTGACATGCAGAAACTTTTTAGCAAGATGAGGTCCCACTTGTTGATTCTGGGAAGTATTTCCCATGAAGTTTGATTTTTGTTCATGAACTGAGATCTTACTTTGAATTCCTTTTACTGTGTACCCAGCAGTGTGATTAGTGGATCATATAATTTTTATTTAAGTTTTTCTTTCTTTTTTGCTATACTGGGATTGAATCGTGTTCTTCACAGTGTGGTACATCCCTAACCCTTTTTGCTTGCGTGCTCTCTCTCTGTCTCTCTCTCTCTTTCTGTCTTTCTCTCTTTATTTTTTGAGAGAGGGTTCCATGCTGGGCTCAAAATCGTAATACTTCTACCTCAGTCTCTCAGAGTGCTGGGATTACGGGTGTGTGCCACTATGCTTGGCTATTTTTAATTTTCTGAGGAATCATTGTACTGTTTTCCATAGTAGCTGCATCATTTTGGCATCTCATATCAATTCTTTGAAACAGGTGAGATTGTTACCATGAACCTGTTGTACAGATAGAGAAGCTGAATGAGTGACATATTCAGAGTTATACAGTGAAAAAAGTGGGACTTGAATCCAGGTCTTTCATTTAGCATTCAGTATCTCAGGTTCTCATTTTCTCTTTTCTTACTGCCCTGCTTGTGCACCCCTAGACCACTTCTCTTTTAGAATTTTCCTTGCACCTAGGTGGTATAGCTGTCCCCTTTGCTGAAGAAATTGCCCACCTGTCACACAGCTTGTCTCATGCAGTCCCTGTCTTTCTAGCGTTCAGAATGGGATCCCTTTTGTGGCTCATCATTGCTCCTTTCCCTTGCTCTCTTGAGCTTTGGGTTGCACACAAAGTGCATATGAGGAAGTGGCCAGTTGGCACTGCTCTCTGAGTTTCTACAGCAGTGGGTTTGTGACAGAGCAGTTTGTTTTTTAAAATTGAAAGGCACAGTTGTTCTTTGTACCCCAAGCTCCTGTCCTTAGATTTCTTTAGATGGGAATTAGATTATCATTTTAACATCAACACCTTGAAAAAAAAATATGCCTATACACATGCAAAAAATCCCTGTTCTGTAGGGAAGAGTGACAATTAAAGAAATGTGTATGACTTGAATTTCAGTAGCCATAAACACTATCCTCTCTAAGAATGCTTTTTACTAGGGGTTGTTTCCCTGGTTTGAGTTGTTTTGGATTTGGTTTTTCAGTTCATTTTGTGCCTTCCTTCCTTCCCTAAGGGTTGTTTCAGTGTTCTGCTCTGCTCCAGTTAAAGGCATTGGGCACTGGTTTTGTATCTGGGCTCTGAGTCTAGTGGTATGACAGTTTCCAATACAAACTCCTGAAACCATGGATTCTTGAATAAAGAGTGACCTGCTGGAGGTTGTAGACTTTGAAACATTTGGCAGCTGCTCCTTTTCCTATTTAGCACACAAGAAGTTTTGGCAGCTGGGAATGTATCTTAATTCTGTTTTGGCACTGCTTTCTTCATCATCTTCCCACTTCCCTGCCCGTGATTTAGTGTTGGCTTGCTCTAATCATATTTTTGGACACTGGCATTCTCTCTAGGTAGGCTGTCATGGTGTTCAACCTTCACATGCTTCTGCACCATTATGGTTCTCTCTTAGGATATTGTTCCCTGAACCCCCTCCCCCAGTTCTATGTTTTAATTTGGATTATGTGTTTTTGTTTTTCTGAAAGAGAAAGAGAGAGAAAGAAAGAGAGAGAGAAAGAAACAGACTAACAGACAGAGACATATACACTGTTAAAAACTACTGGTCTTATGTGGAACCTGTGTTGACTCTGTTATTAAAACATATGGAGTCATTTGCAAACCTAACCTTATAAATACGCCCAAATATCTTACCAGGGTCTATTTCTTTGGTTTCTAGTTCTTTTTTTCCCCCTTTCTTTTGGAATAACACATTAATCACACGTTACTGGGGTTCACTATGATATGTGGTGTTTTCATTTGCAGCTCTTACGAGGCCGTTTGAAGATAACACACCCACCATGAGGGCTTTCAACATAAGATATGTAACAGGGTTTATTTACACCTGGGGTTTAATGAGTAAATTCCTACTGACATTTAGTCATTTCCTTTGTTTTTGCTTTGCAAACCAAACTCAGCATTTTCCCCGTATCTCACTGACTTCCTTATTTTCATTTATGGTATTGCTAGTATGCCAGTCAGCCAGACAAGAGACCTCACAGACAGCCTTTCTGCTCATTTCCCTTATCTCCCTTCCTCCCTCCAAGGATACCTCTTTCCCTCCCTGTACCCCTGCCTCCTTCCCTTTCTTCTCATTCCCTCACATCTAATAAATGGCTAAGTCTGGTAGGTTTACTCTAGTAATTTTTTTTATTCTTTTCAGTACTGGGGGGTTGAAGGGCTTGTATCAAAAGCTTTCATACTGAGCTACATTCCCAATCCTTTGTTTTTTATTTTGACACAGGGTTTTGCTAACTTGTAAACTTGTCCAAGCTGGGCTTAAACTTGTGATCCTTCTGCCTCAGCCTCCCAGAATGCTGGGATTACAGGCATGTGCCATGACTCCTGGCTTCTAGCAGTATCTTCTGCATTTATTTCCTCCTTTTTCTCATCCCTTTCCCTGCTGCATTTCAAACTCTTGTTACTTTTTATCTGAGCAAACACTAAACCCCAACTATTTCCTTCCCCTTTAATTCTTTCTATACTGATCACAGAGGAACTGTCCCAAGCCAAAGCACCACTGATGATGCCACTTCTTATTCAGAAACATTCAGTGGCTTCCCACACTGCCAACTTCAGGAAAAGAGTATTCGGCTTGACTGGCTAGTCTTTTGCAACCTCTGCTCCTAATATATCCAGGTTTATCCTTTGCTTTCAAACTTACTTGGATTTCATAAACTTATGTTCTTTTTCCTTCCCTTTTGTTCTGGCCATTCTTTTCTCTTAGAATGCTCTTGTTTCCATTAGTCTCTGTTGAAATTCTCCAATCTTACAGGCCCACTTCAGATCTTCCCTTTTCCTTGCATTCTTTCCAAATTTCCCCACTTGAATGTGATTTCTTCCTTATTTGAACTCCTTTGTGGCAGTCTACATGTCATGCTATTTGTAGGACTTT
This sequence comes from Dasyprocta punctata, assembly GCA_004363535.1. Classification (NCBI taxonomy): domain Eukaryota; kingdom Metazoa; phylum Chordata; class Mammalia; order Rodentia; family Dasyproctidae; genus Dasyprocta; species Dasyprocta punctata. The sequence continues at coordinate 11,201 of RJWM01019736.1, read as the reverse complement.
CTTTTTTTGATACTGTGAATTGAACTCGGGACCTTGCGCTTGCTAGGCAGGCGCTGTGCCACTGAGCTATATCCCCAGCCCCTTTTATCTTCACTACTACATTGGGTGCTCTTGGAAGACAAAAACTGTGTTTTAAGAGCTATTATAGCACTGCATAATTTGAAGCTTAGAGCCTGGTTTATATCAGGCTTTTAGAGCATATTTATGGAATTAGTTTTATTATTCTACAGTCTCTTTGGAATCTTTCCAGGTCAGACCCCAGTGCCACCACCTTTAGCCTGACTTCTCAATTTGAATTAGCCCTTCATCACCTGGTGGTCAGTTGTGTTGTTTATATCACATGTATAGCCATCTATTTTGTTAGCTGTATTTGCGAATGTTTCTCCCTTTTCCTTGGTGGGGGATTGGTTTTGATTTATCATTGGGTATCTCTTTTTTTTTCTTTTCTTTTTTTATTAATAATAATAATAATGATCAGAGTAAAGCAAAACAGAGAGAACCATATTGGGCCTCGAAGACAAGACAGAAGAGAATCCCCTGTACTTGCTACATTGCCTGCTGTCACCTTCCAAAGAGATGCTCGGGTTGCTGACCAGAGGCCTGCAAAATCCACGAAACAATACTAGCAAATAGTTGCTTGATGTTCCTTGGTTGCTATCAATTTAGCCAGGCCTCCGAAACAGCAGGTTGCTGTTGGGGGGGGGGTAGTGTTTGTCCCTGATTCTAAGCCTGCGCACCATACTGATTTCCATGTTGGTTGCACCAATTTACACTCCCACCAACAGTGGAGAAGGGTTCCTTTTTCCCCATAGCCCCACCAGCATTTGTGATTGGTTGATTTTTTTGATGGTAGCCATTCTTCCTGGAGTGAGATAGAATTTCAGTGTTTTTTTTTTTTTTTTTAATGTTTTTTTCTGAGACAGGGTCTCACCGTGCAGTTCAGGCTGGCCTTAAACTCACTATGTAGCCCAGGGTGTTCTCAAACTCATCACACTCCTCTTGCCTCAGGTTCCTGAGTGTTGAGATTACAGGCATGCGCCACCATGCCCAACTTCAGTGTTGTTTTAATTTGCCTTTCTTGCATGACCTGTGATACTGAACATTTTCTCACATATTTATTTGTTGTTTATACTTCATCTGGAAAGTGTCGATTCATTTCAGATGCCCATTTTTGGATTGGGTCTTTAAAATTTGGAGGGTCTAATTTCTTTATATATTCTAGATGTTAGTCCTTGGCCTGAGGAATAGCTGTATTGGTTGTCTTTTCATTCTGTTGGTGATTTCTTTTGCTGTGCAAAACCTTTTTAATATGATGAGATCCCAGTTGTTTATTCTTTGTAATATTCCTTGTGTATTGGGGTTCTGTTCATAAAATCTTTATTTACACCTCCATCTTCAAAAGTTTTACCTCTTTTATCTTCCAGAACTGCTTTTGCTATTGTAGGTCTTTTCTGGTTCCAAATTAATTTTAGGGTTGTTTTCTCTTGTTCTGTGAGATACACTATTGATGTTTTGATTGGGATTACATTGAATCTGTATAAGAGTTTTTGAAGTATGGCCATTTTCAGTGTGTTGGTTCTGCCTATCCAAGAATGGGGGATATCATTCCATTTACCATTTTCTGGTATCCCTTTGATTTCCTTTTTTAGAGTACTGTAGTTTTCAGTGAATAGATCTTTCAGTTTCTTTGTTAGATTATTTCATTTTTCTTAATGCTCTTTTGAAAGATATTGTTTCTTTGCTTTCTTTCATCAACTTTGTTATTCATATATAGGCATGCTATTGATTTTTGAGTGTTGACTTTGTGTCCTTCTGTACTGAATGGATATTCTAGGAGTCTTTTGGTTGAGTTTTTGTGGACTTCTATGTAAAGTATAATGTCATCCACAAGTAATGATAATTTAACTTCTTTTCCTATCCTCATTCCTTTTATTACTTTCTCTTATCTAATTGCTGTAATGTTTCCAGAACTGTATTGAATAGGAGTGGTGATTGTGGACATTCTTGTCTTATTCCTGATTTTAGAGTAAAAACTTTCAATTTTTGACCATTTAGTATGATGTTAGCTCTTGGTTTGTCAAAGATGGCTTTTATTGGATTGAGATGAAGACCTTCTATTCCAATTTTCTGTACATTTTAAAAAATTTTTTATTTGATTTGCTTTTATTTTATTTTATTTTTTGGGATACTGGGAATCAAACTCAGGACCTTGTGCTCGCGAGGCAGGTTCTGTGCTGCTGAGCTATGCCCCTTTTTTATTTAAAAGAAAAAAGAAGCACCAAAAACAATGACATGAAATTTCAAAACAAAGTAATAGGAGAGCAACTATGGTTAATACATTGTGTATTGTATCTTCTATAGGATTTCTATAATGATTTGGTGTAAATGGACCTAGTAGATACCTACAGAGTGTTCCATCCCACAACAACAGAATGCACATTTTTCTTAGCTGCCCATGAACTTTCTCCAGAATAGACCGCATAGTAGCTCATGGAACGTGCTGAGGTAAATGCAAAGAAATTGAAATTATCCCTTGCACATTATCACCGTATAATAAAATTGAAAATAAATGGCAAAAGAAACCACAACAACTGCATAAACACATGGAAATAAAATGACACCAATGAGTTACAGATGAAATTAAAGAAGAAATTAGACAGTTTCTGCAATTAAATGATAATGCCAATACCACATATTGGAATTTGCGAGACACAGTGGAAGCAGTTCTATGAGGAAACCTTAAAGCAGTGAATTCCTACATCAGAAAAATAGAGTGAGGTCAAATAACTTAATGTTGAACTTCTACCTTTTAAAAAAAGAAGAAAAAGTTAAACCCAAAGTGTGTACAAGGGAGAAAATTAGAAAGATCAGAGTAGAAATTAGTACAATTGAGACTAAGAAAACAATACAAGGATCACATGAATCGAAGAGCTTGTTCTTTGAAAGATTAAATAAAATAGACAAACCCTTAGCTAACCTTACCTCCCCCCAAGGAAAAAAAAGAAAAAAGAAAACTCAAATCCATGCAATTAGGAATGAAAAGGGCAAAACTCACAAAAGATTTTGCAGAAATCCAGAAGACCATTAGTATCTACTTTGAGAGCCTGTACTGTAATAAGATGGGAAATGCAGAAAAACTGAACAGATTCTTCGATACACAGGAATTTCGAAAGCTGAGTCAAAAAAATATAAAAAATTCAAAACAACCCAGTATCAGTCAATGAAACTGAAGAAGTAAGTAAAAACTACCAACCAAGAAAAGCCCAGGTCCTGATGAATTTGCTGCTGAATTCTACAAGAAATTTAGAGATCTAATGCCTCTACTCCTCAAACTCTTTAATGAAACTTAAAGGAAAGCAGTATTCCCAAACTGATTTATAGAAGCAAGCAGTGCCCTGATACTAAAAAACAGAGAAGGATCCAACTAAAAAAGAGAACTATAGGCCAATCTCAATGAATATACATGCAAAAATTCTCAATAAGATACTGGCAAGCAGAATGTAGCAAATCATCAAGAAGATTATAGAACCAAAAGATGCAATAACTGTTCAACATGCAGAAATCTATAAATGTAATATACCATATTAACAGAACCAAGGACAAAAACCACATGATAATCTCAATAGATGCAGAAAAGCATTTGATAAAAATCAAGTACTACCAATCAGTGATAAAGTGGATGGGTGAGGATTGTCTACATTATTGTGTAGTATCAAGTAACCATCAAAATATCCATAACTTGTAACAACAAGAGTTTATTTCTTGCTCATGATGTATGCTCCTGAAGGACAGGCTCTGTTGTCTGATCACCATAGATCTTAGGGACTCAGAATGATGGAAACTCCATTTCCACTCATGCTTTCTTGATCACTGGGGCAGGGAATGTTTTCTCAATGGCTCTTCAAATTTCTACTGGAAATAACACACATTACTTGTTTTTAAAAATGTTTTTAGTTCATGTTTTCAGGACATAATAAATACATTCATTGTGGTGAGTTGGTACATGTGTATAATACATCTTGTTTTATTCTCCCTTTCCCTCTCCTCCCGCCTCATTCCCTCCATCTCTTGGTCCCCTTTATATTTGCAAAGACATGTCTTCTATTATCCTATCATGCCTTTTCAATTGTTTATACTTTGGGCTTCTCATATAAGAGAAACCATATGATATATAAGCTTGTGCGGCTGATTTATTTCACTTGACGTCTCAAGATGCATCCATTTTCTTACAAATAACTCAAATTTATCTTCCTTTGTTGCATAGTAATATTCCATTAACTCATGTTACTTCTGCTCATATTACATTGGCAAAAGCAAAGCTCCTGGCCATGTTTGCCTTTAGAGGAGGTGGGGAAGTGAGTTCTCAATCCTACCAGGTTAAAAACACAAATACCTGCCACACATAGTAAAAACTTTATGAAAAGGCTGTAGCAAAAACCTTAGACAGGTTGCTGGGGCAGGGCAAGAGAAAGGGATAACGATGTGTTATGCTCACTCAGAACTCAAGTCCTTAAGCAGTGCTGATTGGATATCTTTTAGATACTAGGTGCTAGCATAGTATGCTAAATAAGACTAACATGATCTTTACCTTCAGGGTATTTTTAATCCAGAGACAGGCAAGAAAGCAAGTAAGCAGACAAGGTAATAGTAAGTTGTGATTAAAAATTGTTAGAGAAGTAAACAAGGACAAAGAGAATAACAGAGGAAGACCTTCTTTTGATAGTGTGGTTGAGAAGCCTTCTTAGAAGAGGGAATATTTAATTTGAGAACTGAATGATAATAAGCACCGACTACTCACAGATGTGTGGGAACTGGGAAGAACTTGGAGGAAACTATGTGTGCAAAGAGTCAGAGGTTGCAGAGCAAAGAACTAAAAAGTGCACCACTGTGAATGCAAGGTGTTGAGTTGTTACCTGAGAGCTCAGGGCCTGTGGACCATGCTAGAGATAGAGTACAATCTCATCAGAGGGTTGAAGATAGCAAGGTTCAAGGGATGTGCTTTATATTTTGAGCTTATTGTGGCTGGACAGTGGAGGACGAATTTGAGAGGGACAAGAATGAATGAAGGGAGACAACGTAGTTACAGTACTTCATGTGAGAGGGGATGATGGCCTTTTGAGGTTAGAGATGGGAAAAACTGTAGTTAAGGGATTCTTAGGAGTTTATGCCAGTGGGATTTGCTGATGAATTTGGTATATAATGTGAGAGAGACACATATTAAGGAGAACTCTGATTTCTAAATGGATGGTGGGGACTTCTTCTGAAATGGGGAATCCTGAAGATGAGCAGTTTTATGGGGAAGGTTGGGATTAAATTTTGTGTAGATCCAGGAACCTTCATGACTCACAGTCTGAGGCAACCCACTGCCTCTACATTAGGGTTTAAACATTCTGAGGTTCTTAATGTGATCCTCATGGAAGGCAGGAGGACCAGATCAAGTGACTTTTTAGCAATCTTGATAGCTGTATATTCCTAAATGGCTTCTTTTCCACCATTAAATGCATCATTACCACAGTGATGGAACACATTTATATTTTGAGCTTATTGTGGCTGGACAGTGGAGGACGAATTTGAGAGGGACAAGAATGAATGAAGGGAGAAAAAGTAGTTACAGTACTTCATGGGAGAGGGGATGATGGCCAAGGGGTTGGAGAACATTTTGTGGCTTGAACATTTCAAGTAAAAAATATGTTGGCTTGAAGTCTTTGGAAGCCATTCCCCAGGGTTACTACAGTTGCAGCCAAGTTCTGTTAATGGAGCAGCAGATGAAAAACTGAAATATTCAAGTACAGGAGACTGCGGAAGAGGATGATTTTAGGTGAATCTCTCTTGCATTTGATAGATCATAATTTGAGGAGAGTATACACACATTAAATCTCAGCAAGTATAAAAGCATCTCCTACAAATGTTAACAAATAAAGAGGCAAATGAAGGTAGACAGAAAAGTCAAGAGCCAACATGAGACCAAAGACAGCTTCAATTTCTTTGTAGTACTTTGTGTTCATGCTGCTGGTTTTCCTACAGATGCTCTGATCTGGAAATAGCTGGCTCCAGCACTGGCTTTCAGTCTCTTTTGGCAGCTTTCCTACCCCTAGTAAGTTTATTAAATCACCTTTTTTGTTACTCTTGGACGATGAAAAGTGCCTGATATGAGAAGAAGCAGTAGTGAGGTAGAGTAGCATTAGTTCTGCTAGTGATGAAAGTGAGGTGGTGGCAATAAACAAAATAATCCTGAGTAATTAAAGAAGGGTTAATTAATTAACCTAAAGAGCAAAAATTTTTTTTGAAGGAAATAGACTCTCAGGATATGGTAAGCATGTAATAAGTGGACTTTCAGATATGATAAGTCCATTGTTTGCACCCTTTGATTACTCAGCTGGTAGAATGAAGGACTATAAACTCAACAGACATCAGTGGATAAGTCCATTGTCAAAATGGATTCAGCTACCTGGGTTGCCTATGAGAACCTGATAGGCTTCAGTGATTAGAAGCCTGTGGCACTGGTGACGTTTTATAAACTCTGGGAATCTTTTATCAAAAGTGCTTATTGTCCCTAGTTTATAGCCAGTTACAAGTTAGAAATAAAAAGCAACTAAAAGACAAGGCCTTAATAATTATGATTTTATCTAAATGCAGCTTAGTATAGGCTGAGAGAAATTTTAAAAAAATCTACAAAAAAAAAAAAAAAGTGCTGGTCTGGTGGCACATGCCTTTAATCCCAGTACTTGGGAGGCTCAGGCAGGAGGATCATTGTGAGTTCAAGGCCAGCCTGAACTGCATAGTGAGACCCTGTCTCAAAAGATAGGGCCGGGGATTTATCTCAGTGGCCTAAACACCTGCCTGGCAGGTGTGAGGTTGTAAGTTCGATCCCTGGTTAAAAAAAAAAAAAAAAATCTGGGAGAATTTGCTGCACAGTGTTCCAGGCCTTCATTTGCTAAGCAGTCCTGGTGTTGCTCCCAAGGCAAGAGCTGCCTATAGTGAGGAGGTGGTTTTCAGTAGACACCTGTGCTGTGACCCATGCAGCTCCTGAGGTTCTTGTGGTGCAGGATGAAACGATAAGAAAAATAAAGAAGAGACAAAGCTGGGGGGTTGGGTGGAGCCCTTATCCTCCTGATGGGAGGAAAGGTACTGCTCAGCCAATGCAGCATGTTTATTTATATACTGGGAAGGATGACATCAATTTCAGCCCCTCTGCCTAGCAACCCATTGCTTGGATTGTCTATGAGCTTGGTGTTTTTCTGGGCTGTAGCAACTTCTTCATGTGGTTGACCCCGGAGCTTTTTGTTTTTTGGTAGGGTCATGTCTGGGTCATGCCCTAGGTCAATTTCCAGCTTCAGTGCTCCCAACACACCTGGAGAAGATTAAACACAGGAACCAGTTACTTGCAGATGTCTCATAGGCAAGCTGTCCTGGGATGGGGGATGAATAATGGATAATTGTCTAGCCAGTTACCACTTGCATAGGCTCATCCTGTGAAGAAGGGTAAAGTCAAAACTCAAATGAGTCGCACTTGTGCATTGCCATAGTAGAAAGTAGCATAGCCTTTATTGAGGGAGTTTGTTGTTTTCAGTCAAAATTAAAAATGGACATACATTTGATCCCTGAAATCTATATATGTGCAAAAAGATGTATGTACAAGGATGGTCTATATAGTATTATTGGTAAGAAAAAAATGACTGGGTGTGATCTAAGTTTTCATCATTGTGAAATGATTAAGTAACTTGTTTAACTGTTTATTTTTAATTTTTTTAAAAGAGCAGAATGTATTTATTGAGAGAAAGAAAACTTCTGTCTGAGAGAGAGATAGACGGGGTCCCGAGTGGGTTGCCAAAGACTCTGTCTTTTCTAGGGACAGTCATGAGTTGAGATGGATCCAAGATGGGGAAAAATGAGAACTTACAAGCAGATGGGCATGAGGTGGGACAGAACTATGGTCCACCAATAAGATTAATTGTTCAGGTAAAATTGAGCAAATCAGGGACAAATGGAAAAGTGAGTCATGGAGAAAGTGGGCATTCTTATTTATTTATTTATTTATTTTTTAAATTTTATTTTAAAGATAGTAAAATCTGTAAAACATAATAGAACAAAGTCAATCAAAACAAAGCAGTAGAACTGGTACAGAACTTCAAAGCAAGATACTAGGAAAACAATAACTACTATAGTATATCTTGTTATCTTCACAATAGTTGACCATTCCGTCAGGTATAGTAAAATCAAACTAAAAACAAAACAGAATAAAACCAATCAAAACCGAATATAAAATAAAGCAAAAAAAAAAAAAGTTGGAGTAAAGCAAAACAATGAGAACAATATTGGGCCTCAAAGATAAGACAGAAGGGAATCCCCCATATTTGCTACATTGCATACTGTCATCCTCCCGAGAGATGCTCAGACTGCTGGCCTCAGGCTTGCAAAATCAAGCAAACAATAAAAGCATTTAGTTGCTTTATGTACCTCAGTTGCTGTCAACTTAGCTGATCCTCTGAACCAGCAGGTTGCTTACAGGGGTGGGGCATGGGGCTGGGTGGGTGTTGTTGATTCTCAACCTGCTTACTGGTAGGCTCATGGAGCTGCAGATCTTTCTCTTCCTGGAGTCTGTGCTGCTTGTGCCACTCACCAGGGAGGCTGGCTAGTTGTCTTATGGTTGGATCCTCCCTGATTCAACACGGTGGGTTCTCGGGAGGCATGAATCTTTTTCTTCCTGGAGTCCGTGCCAAGTGGGCATTCTTATGGAGCAGGAGCAGTGACTCTTCCTGTAGGGGCTTGGGATGTTGGCTCCTGGCTTCCCCAAGGTGATCCATACCTATTTAGAATATCAGTTCCTGATGTTTATACTTAGGATGTGGTTGCATTTGTTTTGCCTTTTGTCTTGAGATCTGGCCCACAGCAGGAGGTCTGTTTCTAAGGTCACAAGACATCTGGTCCTCTGTGTCAGCTCCCTCGAGGGCCTAGCCCTGTCCGACTGCCTAACCTGAACTGCTGTGAGGGGTAATGGGCAATGACCAACCCTGCTTCTTCAGGCTGAAGGGGGTTGTAGTTGTTGAAAAGCAGTCAGGAATACTCTGCAGAGTGGGTAGGTGTACAGTTTTAAGTCTGAAGGTGACAAAGCCAAAGAAACAATTAAGTATGCATGGCCCAAATAATAGAATCAACAGGATAATTATGAGTATAGCTAACAAGATTTCTACCAAGAGGAGCTAGTAATGGCTTCCCATAAGGAGGAAAATGATAAGGTCCAGGGAATTTTAGAATCTGACCTGTCATTGATTTGTCATCTAATATCTTGAATACCCATTGAGATATTAGCAGAAGGTTCAGGAATGTACACGTTTAGTTTTTATAATTGCATAAGTACCTCCTGTGCTGTTAGAATGTCTAATGTCATCTGATTTTGGAGGACAGCCTATCTCATTAATTTTACTTTTTTATTTAGAAGAGAGAGATCAGCTGCAGTGTCATTTAAGGCTCATCGAGTATAGTTAGTTAAGGCCTTGATATGTTGCATGACGTCTTCTAATCCTAGGGAAGGGATAAAGATAGAGGCCAAATGATCATACTAGTGAAACATGACCTTCGATGTTGTAGGCAAGGTAGATTTTCAGGTTTGTCGATATTTTGACAATCCTGCCTTGTAACCATGTGAATCCTAATTTACATCTTCCTATCCATCCAGGGGGTAGTCAGGGCCACAGATTGGTCCCACAAGACCAATGAGTGCCATTGGGGGCTCCTCACCTAATCCCAGGGTGGTTGAACCAGTTTGTTGCAAACCAGTCATTAGCCTGTAAAGTTATTGTGTGTCTACATCATTCAAGGGGTGTTCATCCCAAGTATTTAGTGAAGTTAGGCCAATGAGAATAGGAGTGATTCTTTTGTTCCTAACATAAGGGGGCCTTTCTACTGAGATGTCCTATAGTAGGGGTTAACAATGTATATTCATCCCATATTTGAAAATAGCCATCTTTATATCTATGGTTGTTGGCCCTCCAGATAGGGCCCTTACTTTTATTTAGTAGGGGCCTCACTAGATCTTGTAGAGATGCTTCAGTGGCCTTGTTAGAAAAGGTCCAATTATGTCCTGGATCATTAACAGTATAATGTGTAGGCCATTCAATTACTTTGTAATGGTGGGCTAAACTTTGAGTTATTGAACTTTCTCATATCTCATTAATATAGTCTTGTAATGTATTCCAATCATCTCTTTGAAGTGGGGATACCCACCAAGGAAGTCCTGATGTACTTGACAAGAGAAGTATGCAGCAGGAGGTTTGTTGTAATGATTTTGCATATTCCTGTGCCCACCTTAGAAAGGAATTGCATCCTCCTTTAAGTGGTGAAGTGAATAGTAAAAGGTCTAATAGTAGCATTGCTTATCTGAAGACTTTGTTTTTTTTCTTGATCAGGAATCTTAAATCTTCTATGGGTTCACAGCACTATGTAGATGGTTGTTCACCTTCAGTTACAGTCTCTGGTTTCCAGGGCTTGTGTGTGGTGTGATGTACCCAAGAGTCCAGGCCTGTTGTCTTGACAGCAGAAGGAGCCGACAAGATCACAGTGTATGGTCCTTCCCAAGTTGGTCCTAGGGAAGGAGATGATGAGGGAGGGGACTTTACCAGTACTAAATCTCCAGGATGGAATATAGGATTTCCCTTTTCTTTAGGCTGAGATTCTGTTAGCTCATGAAGAGTTTGCTGGAATTTAGCCAATGAGGTGATGTCTTTTAGTAAGGCATCTGTTTGTCTATTGAAAAGAAAACCATTAGTAAGAAAAGGGCATCCATAAAGCATTTCAAATGGACTGAGGCCTGGAATTTGTGGTGTATGTCTTATTTTGATAAGAGCTAAAGATAGTAAGTGAGGTCACTGAAAGTGGGTTTCCTGAGCCATTTTACAAAGATGTCTTTTTAGGGTCTCATTTATCTTTTTTACCTTTCCTGACAATTGGGGACTCCATGCACAATGGAGGTGATAGAGAATGCCCATTGCCTGAGAGACATTTTGCGTGACTGTTGCTTTAAAAGAAGGTCCATTATCACTTTGTAAGTTCTTAGGAAGTCCAAATCGGGGGATGATTTCTTTTTCTTTTTTTTTTTCTTGTCTTTTTCTTTCTTTCTTTTTTTTTTTTTTTTTTTTTTTTTTTTTTTTTTTTTTTTTTTTTTTTTTTTTTTTTTTTTTTTTTTTTTTTTTTTTTTTTTTTTT
>RJWM01019735.1:0-38221 GCA_004363535.1 Dasyprocta punctata | reverse complement strand
TCATTTTTTTCTCGAGGAACCATGATGGAAAGCAAGAAATGTGGTTGAACTGGAAGGGACAGAGAAACAGTCTGTCCCAAAGAAAAGGTGCTAGTGGGTTGGTCAAATCTGTCACCAGATCCTTCCCCCAAATAGTGGGAGAGTTCCCAAACCCTTGCGGTAACTGACTCCAAGTGAGCTGGCCATTTTTATCCTGTCTCAAAATCTTCCCAGTCAAAGGCCAAAGGGGTTAGCTTATGGGAGAAGAGTTTTCAGAATTTTAGGATTGTGATTATCTGTCTCAGGTTGATGCAGGCACCATTCTTCCTCTCAGAAAACAGTCAGAAGCAAGGAAATGAGAGGGAGGCTGATTGGCTTGGTGACAGGAATTCATGTTTGGTGAGGTGTCCTCCCACGCTGCAAGTTCATGCCTGGCAGAAGAGCCAAGAGGCAAGAGTCCCAGTTGCCCCAGTGATGGTAACCTTTTTCTGACAGGGAGAACTTTTGAGTAACTACAGAGTTCTGTTCCATTGTTTACCAGGACAGTCATAGGTTGGCCTTCAATATGGACATGGACTGATGGCCCAGCTAAAGAAGGGAGCGAGGTCTGGCCCAGTCTGAGCTTGTCAGGCTGATAAAAGGGTTTTCATTTGGTCCAGACTGAAACTTTTGAGTCCTTATCTTTTAATCTGAAGGGGCATTTTTTTTGGCGGGGTGGCCACAGCCCTTATAATTTACATATTGGTCTTTGGCCACAGGGTGTGATCATGTATTGGACTGGATTTTCTTGTGGATATCAGGTGTTTTTTTTTGCTCAGTGAAGGCTGCATTTATCATCTGTGAGTTTTGGGGGGCCTTAGGATCAAAAAGGGTATAGACCCTCTGGGCTTCATGGAGTCTCTCAAAAAAGTCTGAAGGACTTTATCAGGCTTCTGGGTAACAGTAGTAACTTTGACATGTTGATGGGCTTTTTGACCCCCTCTTTGATGCCTTTGGGAAGTACTTGGCTGGGTTGCTCTGTTTCTTTGTGCTGGCTGAAAACCTGGTCTGGTGAGAGCTACAACAGTGTCTGCCGATGCAAAATTCTCAGAATCAGGGAACTTCAGTTTGATTTTATTTTAATTCTGTAATCACCAGAGAAGCCCTTTTTAAAATTCTTAGGCCTGCAATCAAGGACTGTGAGTTTCAACTAATTAGTTCTCATTTCTGACTCCCTATGTGTGTGTTGTGTACCCTTGAACAAAAGTGCAAAAGACAAAGGGTTGGTGCCACTCAGACAGAGAAACCATTCAGATGCCCACCTGGCCATTTGCCTCTCAGAAACACTGAGACTTTCTGAACTAAGGAAAAGCATCAGTAGGGTCTCTACTTTGTCTTTTACTAGTCACGTCCATGGAACTGCAGGTTTGGGCCCAATCAAGCTCTGTAGTTGGGAAAGGGAATCCACCTCCTCATTATGGAGCACAGGTGTAATGGCCTATTGCTTTCACTGGCCACTACAAACACTCACAATCATTCAGTGGGCATTCAGAGGTTAAACATTCCAATCCCCTTCCCTCAAGGGTGGCCCTGACTAATGAGAGTTAATCAGTCTCTTCTTCTGCTTGAGCAGAGCAGGACTGATAGAAAAATTGTGGTGCCCCTGGGAGACTTAGCTTGTTTGATTACCAGACCAGACTGTATCCTCCTCCCTTTTGGGTCCAATGTGAGGCTCTTGAATGGGGATCCAGGAATCTTCCTCCAGACCTCTGAGGGAACTTGAGAAATCTTGAGGGTGCACCTTCCCTTTGGGAAGGGCCATGACTGCAAGGGTCATGACTGGTGACCAAAGAGGTCGGCATGGTTGGTCTCAGCCAATGCACCACATGCTATGGAAAACAAAAACACCAAAACACCACCTAGGATTTGGAGGCAGGTTTATTTACATCTACAGGCACTGACAAGCAATCAATCCTTATAAAAATGTCAGGTCTCAAAGGCTCAGGGAGGGAGATTTTTTGTGGGATTTGCAAGCAAGGGGCAGAGTATGTGGCTGTCTTTGATTGGTTCTTACAATATACATTATAGTGAACAGCTATGCTTCACAGTAACCAGCCATTTCTAAGAAATAGAAGTAACAGGAACTGTAATAGGAAATGAAGTATACTGGAGGTTGCCTGGGCAACAAATGGAAACTAAAGCATACTGGTTGGTGGGGGGCGGGGGTCTGCTACAGATGGACTAGATGATTTTCACTGAAGTTTATTTGAAGGCTCATAATCTGTTGTCCTAAAAGGTTCAGTGTAAGATTATGCAATTCTAGCAAGCCATCCCTGTGAATTGGTGCCATGCGTGGGCTGCTGGGGGGACAGCCATATGCCAGCCTTTTCTAGTGAGTCAGCACCATTCATGGACTGCAGGGGAAGAGAACTAAAAGTCCCTGCAAATCAGTGCAATGCATGGACCACTGAGGGGAGAGCCAGTTGCCAGCCCCTTCCAGCGAGTGGGCTGGGAAACAAGGAGAGCCAACCCTCACTCCCATCCCCCACCCCCCACCATAAGCAACCGGCAATCCAGAGAAACACTGGCTGTGATGATGGCTATTGAGGTGGAATACAATTTAATGCTTGTAGTGTTTAGTGTTTCACTGATTTTGCAAGTCTAAAGCCAGTGGTCTGGTCAGCTCTTCAAGGGATGGCAATACACAGTGTAGCATCTATGGGGGATTTTTTTCTGAAGGTGGTGTCCATTGTTGATTCCCTATTGTCTTGTTTTGATGTCCCATATCATTTTCATTGTTTTGTCAGGTTGGCTTTTGTTCTGTTTTGTTTTGTTTGATTTTGTTGTATGTGATGGCATGGGCAGTTATTTCAAGGATGACAAAATATATTATGGTAGCCATTTTGGATTTACTATTATCTTGTTTTGAAGTCCTTTATTTCATTCATTGTTTTGTTCTTATTTATTGTATTCTGTTCTGTTTTGTTTGATTTTTACTATGTCTGAAGGTATCTGCAAGCTATTTTGAAGACAGCGGGAAGCATTGTGGTAACCATTGTTGATTTTCTATTGTTTTGAAGTTCTGTGTCATTTACACTGGTTTGCTTTTGTTGGCTTTGTTCTGTTTTGTTTTGCTTGATTTTATTCTCTTTAATATAAAAATATTTTTAAAAAATGATTCAGTTCTATTTTCAGATAATTATGGGATGATGTAAAGAGAAATCACCCTATCATAATCACAGACATTATTTCGATTTCAAGGATCATTCTTTACCTGCAAAAGTATAGTTGTTTTACTAAACTCCTTATTCATTTACTCATGATACTACCTAGGTGGGTTGAAATGATAGTGTCACTGTGGCTGCTTCTGAAAAGAATTTGAGCCAGAAGGTTTCCTGGTTTTCTTAGGATTGCACAGAGAATAAAATGCATGAGCTTAGGTTTTTTCTGTGTTGGCTAGTTTGTGTCAACATAGCTGGGCCATAGTACCTATTTATCAGTAATGTTTGCTGTGAAGGCATTTGGTACAGGGCTAACATCTACAATCAGCTGGTTATGAATAAAAGAGATTGCTTCCCACAATGTACATAGGCCTCATCCTTTTCTTTCTTTTTTTTTTTTTTTTTTTTTTTTTGAGGCAGGGTCTCACTATGTGGTTCAGGCTGGCCTTGAACTCCCTATGTAGCCCAGACTGGTCTTGAGCTCATGGGTTTCTCTTGCCTCAGCCTCCTGCACAATGGGATTACAGGTGTATGCCACTGTGCCTGGCTCGTGGGGCTCATCTAATCAGTGAAAGACTAAACAGCAGAAACAGTCTCCTCAAGAAGAAATTCTGTCTCAAGATTACCACATCAACTATAATGCTGTCCTACAAATTTCAGACTTATCAGCCATAACTGTGTGAGTCAAAACTTTTAGCTGTGTATATTGTTGCACGCTTGTAATCCCAGCACTCAGGGAGGCTAAGGCAGGAAGACTGGACGTTACAGGCCATCCTGGGCAACTTGGTGAGACTGTGACTCAAAATAAAGGGCTGGAAATGTAGCTCAGTACAAGGCATTGGATTGAGTCTCCAGTGCTGTGAAAACAAAACAACAACTTTTATTTATGCCATAAATAAATCTTTTAATATATATAGCGTATGTTTCTTTGGAGAACTCTGACTGGTAAAATGTTATAGACCACAACAATTTGGGAAGGGGTACTGGAGATTGAAACCAGGACCTCATGGATGCTAAGTACACAATCTACCACTGAGCTGTACTACCTTCTCCCATACCACAATATTTTGAACATGATATATGGTAGGTGTTACAAATTAATTAGACTTTGTCTGATTTGGAAATTTATTAGTATGGAATTTTGATTATTAAACAGATGTTACTTTGAAGTTTACTGTTATAATATCTAGAAAATATATCTGAAAAGAATATTGAGTAAAAACTATAGATCATAAATGAGAATGATCCAAAAAGGAGAATAATGCATAGTGCTGGAAAAGCATTTAATATGGCCTACAATCACCTCCTAATTTAACTACCTGAGGACGAGTGTTCAGCTCAGGCTCTACTCTTTTAGAAGCGGCTGCCTTAAGACAAGGAAAGGAATTTACTATCCAGAAAGGCCTCAAGAAGCAGCTTAACCTATTATCAGAAACCAATTATATCCTAATCACTTTTGGACAATGATGTTTTTAAAAAATTAATTTGGAAAGAAATTCACGCAAAGAAATTGTACTCAAGAAATCCAACATACAAAGAGAACCGGTTGTCCACTTAATCCTTCTTCCAAAAGTGCCCCAAGTGTACTTGTATTAGTGTATTAGGGCTGCAGTAACAAAGTTTCACAACCTGGGAAGCTTACACAGCAAATTTACTGTCTCACACTTCTGGACATGGAAGTCTGAGATGGAGGGTTGGTTCCTTTTGTGGACTGTGAGGGAAGGATCTTTCCCAGGCCTCTCTCCTTGGCTTGCAGCTGGCTGTCTTCCTTCTCTGCATGTCTGTGAGTCCAAATATATTATTTTTATTTTATTATTTATTTATTTTTTTTGGTACTGGGAATCAAACTCAGGGCCTCACACTTGTGTGGCCATTCTTTATTTTAAAATAAAAATGTCTAGTCATATTAGATTAGGGCCCAATCTAAATGGCTTCATTTCAACTTGATTACCTCTGTAAAGACCCTATCTTGAAAACAGGGTCACATTCTGAGGTACTAGGGGTCTGAACTTCACCATAGCAACTGTAATGAGGGCAGACAAACTTCAACCCAAGGTAATATTTAAAGTCTTTCAGATCCCAATTTGAAAACCACTGTTCTCAAGATTCAATTGGATAATTTTAAACAAATCTACCTTGATTAACATTTTGGTTAAAATAGACACACATTTCTACTCAAAATTAAATACTACTACTCATCATTAAATAATGATAATATTTTTTTGTTGTTGTTTTTTTGAGACCCGGTCTCACCGTATAGTTCAAGCTGGTCTTGATCACGTTTATATAATCCAACCTGGCCTCAAATTTGCAGTGATCCTCCTGCCTCAGCCTCCCAAGTGCTAGGATTACAGGCCTGCACTACCTTGCCCAGCCTGATAACTTTCTTTTATTCTGGAAATAGTTCATACAAAAACTCCTGACCTAAAAATTCCATGAATGTCTCGTGGCATGGATCTGTTTGGAAAAAATTTTGGCCAAGACTGCAGAGTCGTTTATGTTTGCACAGTTGCTGCTGTGGCTGGATGTTAGAACAGCGAGGCCTTCTATTAACCATGATACAGAAAGCCTGCCTTCTAAAATTATTGTGCAGGTTTGTTATATGCCCAAATAAATCCTAATCTTGGTAGTCTGGAACATGATGAAACAGTTTTATGAGGAAAGAAAATTCAATGGGAATATTAAAGGTTATTCTCAAATAAAAGAGTGAAAGAGGAAGCTAGCATAAATAGTTATTATTTTTAAATAATAGACTTAAGTTTTAGAACAGTTTTAGACTTAGAAAAAAATAAGAAGAGAAAGTTCCCATATACCTCACACCCCATTTCTCCTGTTACTAATATCTTACATTAGTATGGTACATTTATTACAAGTAATGAGCCACTATTAACATATTCTTGTTATCTAAAATCCTCTGTTTCCTTGGATGTCTTTAGTTTTAATGTCTTTTTTTCCTGTCCCAGAATACTGCATGATATTTAGTTGTCATATTTTCTTCAGTTTCTCTTAGCTGTGACATTTTCTCAGACTTCGCTTGATTTTGATGACCTTGATGGTTTTGAGGGATGTTAGTTCAATATTTTATAGAATTTCTCACTGCTGGGATTTGTCTGATATTTTTTCCATGATTAGACTGGAACTATGATTTTTTTTTTTCGTGAGGAAGACTACAAGGTAAAGTGCCGTTTCATCACAGATATCCAGGGTATGCACTATTAACATGATTTATCACAGTTGATATACTCCGATCACCTGGGTGAGGCGGTACTTGTCAGATGTTCTCACCATGAAGTGACTCACTTTTATCCTCCTTTTCACACTGTACTCTTTGGAAGGAAGTGTGCATACTTCATACTTACAAAATGAAGAGTCCTACTCTGGCTTCTTGAAGACAGAGTATCCACAAGAATTCTGCAAGAAACATTTGTCTCCTTTCTCCCATTTATTTCTTTAGTCACTATGTCAGTATGAATTAATGAAAATTTATACTTTAGGGCATAGTCCAATATTACCTTTTTTCCCCCCCAGTACTGAGGCTCAAATGCAGGGCCTTGCACATGCTAGGAAAATGCCTCCCTGCTGAGCCCATTCCTACCTCCCTCATTACTACTGTATTTAGTTGCTCAAATAGTTTCTGTTTTCACCACTACAAGCTCTTCTACCTGACACTCGTATTCCTTTGTCATCAAAGTAGTTTTGCTTGGTTTGGTTTTTATCTCTCTGGTGTTACAAGAAGCTCCAGGCTCATCTTGCATATTGCCTACCTTGGTCCTAGAATCAGCTCCTTCTCCCTGGCACCCTGGCTTCTATCCATTTTAATGGAAATCCATATTAGAAACCAAGATCATAGTGTGATGGTTGATTGGTTGTGCCAATCTGAATAGGAGAAGCTCAACTAAAGTGGCTCAGCAATTCCACGCCCTAGGGCAGCTGGTTGCCCGGATGGTATAAAGAGGAAGCAAAGCAGGACAGATCTCTGTTTCTTCCGAGGAGCTCCATCTGGTCTTCACCTTCACCTTGGGCATCGTCTCCTGGCAGACAGCCATCAGGGACTCTCCTGCTTTGGCTTTTTAAGCCTACTTAATAAATCATTTGCATAATTATACATATGTTTTCTATTGATTCTGCTCATCTAGAGAACCTTAATATGTTTCCCAAAAGGAAACTTATGTCTATTTAATAGATATTAGTAGCATTTTAGTAAAATATGGCAATTCATAGTTTGAATATTGAACAGTGGTCAAAAGGGACTAATTAAACTGGATGTAGTGGAGCAAGCCTATAATCACAGCCTCTCAGGAAGCTGAGACAGAAGGATTGCAACTCAAGGTCAACCTGGGCAATTTAATGAGACCTTGTCTCAAAATAAAATTCTAAAAGGGGTGGGGAGCCAGGCATGGTGGCGCATGCCTTTCATCCCAGTACTCAGGAGGCTGAGGTAGGAGGAGCATTTTGGGTTCGAGGCCTGTTTCACGGATCTGTGCCGGGAAGGCCCAAAGGTTGGTGGTGGAAGCTAGAAAGTCTGTGCCACTGGGGTGAAAGAGCTGTGCCAGTAGGTTGAGGTTTCTGCACTGGAGCCAGGAGGTGACACTCAAAGTAAGGACCAGAGCTCCCCTGAAAAGTACCACAGCCATTCTCAGCAACAATGAGTTCCCAAGATCCTCTGATAATGAGAACAGTTGACTTCACATCAGGAAGCCAGTATGACAAGCTTCTCCAGGAGACTGAACAGCACATCATGTTCCCCTCTGGAGCCAGCAAGTGGTGCTCAAAGAAAAGACCAAAGCTCCTCCAAAGTGAACAACAGCCATTCTCAGTGACAACAAGGTCCTAAGCTTGTCTGATGATGAGAACAGCCAAGTTCACATCAGGAAAGCCAGCATGACAAGCTCCTCCAGGAGAACTAACAGCACCAGGAGAACCAACAATACTACTACTTCCTCTCCAGTTCTCAGTTTATGTTGGCAACAATCCTCAGGTGGACCATCCACACTCAGCACCATGCTGATTTAGTTCAGCTGGTTGTTAAGTTGACCACCAGTTGTGAATCCACCACAGACTCTACCAACTAACAAAAGCCCAGGACTGATGGATTCACTGCCAAATTCTATAAAAATCTCAAGCTCTTCAAAGAAATTGAAAAGGACAGAGTGCAGTGTCACCCTGATCCAAAACTGGGTAAAGACCCAACTAAAAAAGACAACTGTAGGTCAATCTCCTTAATGAACATAGATGCAAAAATCCTCACAAGATACTAGCAAATACAATGTAGCACATTATCAAAAAGATCATACATTATGGTCAAGTAGGTTTCATCCCAGAGATGCAAGAATGGTCCAACATGTGTAAATCAATAAATGCAATACATCACATAAACAGAAGCAAGGTGAAAAACCATATGCTTATATCAATAGATGTCAAAAAGTCTTTCAACATGGTGCAACACCCCTCTATGATAAAAAACCCCAAAGAAAACAGGTATAGAAGGCCCATATCTGTATATAATAAAAGCTATGTATGACAAACCAGCAGCATACTAAATGGAGAAAAACTAAAAGCATTCCCTATAAAATCAAGGAACAAAACAAGATTGTCCACTATCTCCTCTTCTATTCAACTTAGTACTTGAAACATTAGCCAGAGTAATTAGGCAAGAGAAAGAAATAAAAGAGATACATATAGGAAAGGAAGAAGGCAAAATATCATTATTTACAGATGACCTGATACTCTACATAGAAGACCCAAAGAACTCCACTAAAAATCTCTTAGAATTAATAACAAACTTCAAAGATGTAGTGGAATACAAGATCAACACACAAACATCATTTGTGTACAACATAGAATGGGATGAAAAGGAAATTATGAAAATATCATTCATAGTATCTTTGAGAAAAATGAAATATTTAGGAATTAACCAAGGAAGTGAAAGAGCTCTACAAAGAAAACTGCAGTACTCTGAAGGAGATAGAAGAGGACATCAGAAAATGGAAAGATGTCCCCTGAAGCTGAATAGGCAGAACAAATATTGTCAAAATGACCACTCTTCCAAAACAGTTGTATAGATTCAATGAGGTCCCAATCAAAATACTAGCAGCATACTTTACAAATCTAGAGAAAACAAACCTAAAATTTATATGGAACCAGAAGAGACTCAGAACAATGAAAGCAATTTTGGGCAACAAGAGCAAAGCAAGAGGCATAGAAATACCTGACTTCAAGCTATACTACAAAGCAATAGTGATAAAAATGGCACGGTACTGGAACAAAACCAGATGTGGGGATCAATGGAGAAGAATGGAGGATACAGAAACCTCCCCAGACACATTCAGCTATTTGATCTTCAACAAAGGGGCCAAAAACGTATGTTGGAGGAAAGATAATGTATTCAACAGCAGTGCTGGGCAAACTGGTTATCTGTGTGCAGAAGAATGAAACTGGACCCTTATCTCTTGCCATACACTAAAATAAAATAAAAACAGATCAAAGATCTAAACATTAATACAGAAACATTAAGCCTACTGGAAGATAAAATAGGTAAAACACTTGAAGACATAATAGTAAGAAAGGATTTTCTAAACAGAACCTCAATGGCACAAGAAGTAGCAGCAAGAATCAACAAATGGGATTATATCAGAGTAAAAAAGCTTCAGTACAGCAAAAGAATCAATTAGTGGAGTAAAGAGACAACCTACAGAATGGGAACAAAATTTTTCCAACTACTCCTTAGTCAGAGGACTAATGTCTAGAATATACAAAGAACCCCCCCAAATCACACCATCTAAAATTAAAGATCCAGTTAAGAAATGGGCAAGAGAAATGAACAGATGCTTCACAGAGGAAGAAATACAAATAGTCAACAAATATAGAAAGAATGTTCAACATCTCTGACCATCAGAGAAATTCAAATTAAAACAATGCTGAGATTCCATCTTACTCCAGAAAGAATGGCAGTCGTTAGGGAAATCAAACAAGAACAAACGCTGGCTGGGCTGTGGTGAAGGAGGAACACATTTGCATTTTCGGTGGAAATGTGCACTAGTACCACCATTAAGGAAATCAGTATGGAGAGTTCTCAAAGAACTGAAATTAGAAATTTCATATGACCCAGCAATTCCTCTGCTAAGTATCTTCCCCCTAAAGCTTAAAACATCATACTATAGCTGGAGGTGGTAGTGCATGCTTGTAATCCCAGCACTTGGGAAGCTGAGGCAGTAGGATTGATGCAAGTTTAAGGCCAGCCCGCCTGAGCTACATAGTGACTGTAAGGATAGCCTGAACTACATAGCAAGACTCTATCTCAAAAAAAAAAAAAAAGACATCATACTGCAATGATACATGCATGACAATGTTTATACCAGCACAACTCATAGTAGCTAAATCTTGGAAACAGCCTATATAATATCAACAGATGATTTGATAAAGAAAATATGGTATCTTTATATGGTGAAATATTACTTTGCTGTAAAAAATGACAGATTTGAGACATTTGTAGGAAAATGGATGCACCTGGAAACATATAATGTTGAGTGAAATAAACCAGACACACAAGCTTAAATACTGAATGGTATTTCTCATTTGAGTGAGGCAAAGTACAAAGAGCATAATAAGGACAGATAGAAGGGGACAAGGAGATGGATCTCCAGCAATAGGGAAGTGGTCCAAGGGAAAAAGTGTGGGGGGTGAGGAGGAGGGAAAGGGAGAATAAATAGAATAAAGATATGCCACATCCAGGAACATAATAACCTCAATTAATGTGAACATATGCTATAACATGAGCTAAGATTAATAATATCAACAAGAATGAAAAGTGGAAGAGGGGAACTAGAGGAGGAGGGAGGGAAGAGGAAAGGGATTTAAAAAGAAGCAAACTGTGGTATGTACATATAACTACTCCCCAAGATGATTGTAAACTGCATGAACTGCAAACTGCATGAACTGCAAGTATGTAATAGTAAAATTTTAAAATTTAAAAATTAAAAAAGATTTTAAATAAATATTACAAAAATCTTATAAATCATTAAAATCTATGTTGTAGAACGTATTTTTTCTGGCACGTTATCATATGTTCTTTCCTGTGTTAATCTCTCAAAACAAATTCCAGTCCCAGATTTAGGGAAAAATTTAGGGTTGAGATGCTATCTTCTCTGTCTAGAAGTGAGATTTTCAGCTTCAGTTCTGTGACAGTCAGTCCTGCCGTGTTGACTTCATCGGTGTAAGGAACACACAGCAGATTAGTAAAGCACGCTGGGGTGGGTTGTGGGTACTGTATGTGGTCCCTCACCCATCCTGTCTCTAGGAGTGAATTTCCCTGCTTTGCTTCCCAGTTACCATGAACTAAGTGGCTTTACTCCACCATGCCCTTTTGCCATGCTGTTTCCAGGTTAGAATCAGTAGAACATGTATACTGAATTCTCCAGAGCCATGAGCCAAATTAAACCTCCCATCCTGTAAGTTGTAGTTTTAAGTATTTTCTCTTGTTGATGGGAAACCTAACACAAGTTTCACAAAATAATCGAAGACTTTCTTTTTCTTGCTACTGGAGAGTGAACCCAGGGTCACCTGCATGCTAGGCAAATTTTCTACCGCTGAGTGACATCCCTAACCATTTTGGTACATTCTTCAAATTACTATTTTACTTACTTCTTTTAAGAAGAACTAGTTGCAGAAGATAATAGAAAAAAGTACAAGTTCATTCAAATTTTAAATAAAAATGACCAGATTTCAAGAATGATGATTCTATAGATAGGATAAATTGAAAATGTAAGGGGAAATGATTTATTTTGGAAAATTATTTCATGCTAAATTTGAAAAATGTTACCCAAGGACATGCCAAATGGGTGTAAAAAGACAACTGTAACAATTATTCTACAGTTCAGACAAAATACCTCTTCCCCAGTGCTTCTGATAGCATTATAGCATTGGAGATATTTATATTTTGGTCCTTTTTTTTTTTTTTTTTTTTTTTGCGGCACTGGGTATTGAACTCACAACCTCACGCGTGTCAGACAGGCGCTTAAGTCACTGAGCCAAACTCCTGGCCCTGGTGTTTTGAGGCAGGGTCGCACTATGTAGCTCAGGCCGGCCTTGCACTTGCGTTGTAGCCCAAACTGGCCTCGAACTCACAATGCTCCTCCTACCTCAGCCTCCCGAGTGCTGGGATTAAAGGCCTGTGCCACCACACCTGGCTTGGTCCTTCTTTTTTTAAGGCAAACCAACTTTAAAAGTTTATTTCACGATATATTTAAAAACTGGTTATAATAAAGTATCATTTAAATTATCAAGTATATCATTTTGCTACATACTCAGCATTCCTCATAGATTTGGGTGCTTTACCACAACTAATTTCATATATTTGAACAATTTGGTTTTATCAAACAGAGATATTACTCTTGTTAACTTTATAATTATATAAATACAAATATTAGACTTTGATTTTAAGGTTCATATCCACATAGTTATTTTTTTTCCTTTTCTATGGATTAATCATTTTATGAGGTCCATTTTTATTTCCTCTTAGGAAAAATCCAGTATAATAGTGTTTCTTTCATTTCATAATGAATGGTACAATTAAGATTTAATTAGAAGCACACTAGTAAGGAAATTGGAATGTACTCTGAACTTGTAAATGAAATGTTACATTTTTAATTGCTTATATATTGCAATACCCCCTCCTTAGAAAGCTACCATATGTAAATGTAATTTGAGATGTAGCTTTTTAAAATAGCATGATTGCTTGTTACACTGAACCTCTTCCCTGTCATGTGCCCGCCAAAAAAAGCCCATTTTATCTAAAGAAGAAAGACTCACAGATGCTTCAAGGAAGAAAGGGGAATTTATAGTACATTTGCTTTATGAAGAACATTCTGTACAGGAATTTAAGGATGAGGAGAAGGCCTTACTCTCATTAATGTATGTCCTACCTACTTTCCTCTCACTTTTTGTAGAAATGTCACAAAGAACATTTGGAAAGTCTCTTACACATGAATTTATTTTGAATCAATATGTAGCTTTATATTTAAACAATTCTTTTAAAAACTGATACCTATTAGAGTTTAGGTCTTCATTATTGCTTCTAACCCCATTAACATTTTTTCCCTCAAATTTAAATGTATCATTTGCAAGACTGAAATAGAGGGTACATTTAAAGGTGATTTGCAATTATGGGCTTTCTCATTTGAACTGGGGTTAATTACTTTTGTGAAAGGTGGATTGGCTAAACAAATTTAATGTAAAACTGCGAGCCTCCGAAGGTAAGAAAGTAGAGTTCAAGGCTGTTCAAAATGACCTATTGACTTCCCTTGGCTATAGGGAGAGGAATGACTTTGCTCCAAAGTGGATTTCAGGCAATTATATGTATAACTGTCTAGGGCTTAAAAGGTTTCTGACAGCCTAGACTGTAAGTAGAGAATGAGCATCTTAGAAACTTTCCTGTCCACCTTGTTCTTTATGCCTGGGCTCGGAGGACCTAATCTGGGATGTAAACAGAGAAATAATCAAGCATTTGTGACCATTATGGAGACCAGGAATTGTGGGATATACTAAACACCCAAAATTTTCATGTGCACAAGATGACCCAAAACAATCTTCCCCACTTATCCAACAATGGGGTGGATGGCATTTTAACATACAGAGTCTGCCAACAAAATGCATACACACTTCAGGAAAAGAAAAACTTGTATAAATATTTCAAAACACACCAGACATCGACTTCCAGTAAATTGACTGCTTGTCCACATGCAGGTTAGAATTTTCATGATGTCTCAGTAAATTTAGTATCAAAGTATTCATACACGTTTTCCTTTACCTGAAGTGTATACACATTTTTTTGGGGGGGCAGACTCTATTTTAAAAGAATCTTCCAAAAGTCATTATTTTAGTATCTTGGCTAATTCTCATATTTAAAGATCTCTAGCAAAAGTGACTTTAGTAACTCAGGCCTTAAATTTCTCTTTCTATGTAGTCTTTAGAATATAATCTTATAATGGTGGCCACATATAAATTTATTAAATCTAAATAGTGCTATGGCTTGAATGTTTGTCATCACCAAAACTCATGGAGAGGCTTAAGTACCTGATACAATGGTGTTGTGATGTGGTCGAAACTGTGATCAGACCATGGGCCTCCATCCTCATGAAGGGACTAATGCAGTTCCCCCAGGAGTGGGGTAGTTATTATCACAGA
Source organism: Dasyprocta punctata (assembly GCA_004363535.1). Taxonomy (NCBI): domain Eukaryota; kingdom Metazoa; phylum Chordata; class Mammalia; order Rodentia; family Dasyproctidae; genus Dasyprocta; species Dasyprocta punctata. The sequence goes on along the minus strand of RJWM01019735.1, from coordinate 23,861 downwards.
AGCAGTGGTAGTAAGGTGAGCCTGCTGCCTGTCCCCACCCTCCTGTACATGTGCTTCTCTCCAGCACATACCCACTTGCCCTTGTACTTCCTGCCATGAGTTGGAACAGCATGGGACCCACAGCAGACACTGAGCAGATGTTAGCACACACTGTTGAACTTCTATTTTTTTCTTTTGTCTGTGTTTGTGATACATAATAGTGATGAGTGTTTGGGGGAACTGGCACATGCATATAACATGTCTTCACCATTTTTGATCTTTTTATCCATCTCCATCTCCTTTATCCCGCCATCACCTTCCCCGTCTCAAGAAAGTCTGCCTTGTTATTTCCTATCACCTCTCCTTTATTTATTTATATTTTAAGCTTTTTTTTTTCTCAGTAGTGGAATGGAAACTAGGACCTTCACACTCAACTATACCCCCCAGGCCTTTGAAAAATATTTTTATTTTGAGATTGGATCTTGTTAATTGTCCAAATTGAGCTCAAATTCATAACCATGCTGTCTCAGACTCCCAGAGTGCTGGCATTACAGGTATGTGCCACCAAGCCTGGCTAGGTTTCTCATAAGAGAAACCATGACATAGTTAACTTTCTGTATCTGACTTATTTCACTTAGCATTATGGTCTCGAGCCCTATCCTCTTTCCTGTAAATGACATGATGTCATACTTCTCTATGGCTGAACAATATTCATATATATATATGTATGTCACATTTTGTTTATCCATTTTTCTGTTGCTGGCCATCTAGACTGTTTTGAGAGCTTAGCTATTATGAATTGTGCTGCTATTAACACGGGTATACATGTAAATATAGCATGATGTCTTTAATTCTTTTGGGAATATACATAGGAGAGGAATACCTGGGTCAAATAAATTTCTGTTTTCAGTATTTTGAAGACTCTCTATACCATTTTCCACAGAGGTTGTACTAGTTTACATTCCAACCAACAGTGTAGAAGGGTTCCTTTTCCCCAACATCCTTGCCAGCATTTATTGATTTTTGCGCCCTTGTTGATAGCCATCCTATCTGGGCTAAGATGGAATCTCAGAGTTGTTTTGATTTGCATTTCCCTATATCTAAAGATGATAAACATTTTTTCTTTACTTACTGGCCATATATTCCTTCTTGTGTCTATTCAGTGTATTTACCTATTGTTCGATTGGGTCATTTGTTTCTTGGGGGTTAAATTTTTGAGTTGCTTATATATTCTAGATATTAGTACTCAGAAGAGTAGCTGGCTGGCTCGGTATGGTGGCGCATGCCTGTAAACCCAGCACTCAGGAGGCTGAGTCAGGAGGATTGCTGCAAGTTCAAGGCCAAGCTGGGCTACATAGTGAGCACAAGACCAGCCTGAATTACATAGTGCGAACTTGTTTGAAAAACAAACAAATACACACAAAAAAAAGAAAGAAAGAAAAAGAAAAAAACAAGAAAAAATTAAGAGTAGCTGGCAAATATTTCTCCCATTCTGTGGGTTCTCTCTTCACTCTGTTGATTGTTTTGTTTGCTGTGCAGAAGCTTTTTATTTATTTATTTATTTAATTTTTTGGTACCAGGGATCAAACTCATGACCTTGTTGCCAGGCAGGCGCTTGTGCCACTGAGCTATATTCCCAGCCTTGTAGAAACATTTTAATATAATGTAATTTCCTTTGTTAATTTCTGCTATTATTTCCTGTGCTACTGGAGCTCTGTTCAGGGAGTCCTTGCCTGTGCCAACAGATTCAGGTGCTTCCTCTATGTTATCTTTCAGCCATTGAAGCCGGGTATGGTGGTGCACACCTTTAATCCCAGCACTCGGGTGGCTAAGGTAGGTGGAGCATTGTGAGTTCAAGGCCCGGCTTGGGCTACAACATAAGCACAAGATTGGCTTGAGCTACATAGTGTGACCCTGCCTCAAAAAACTAGGGCTGGGAGTTTGGCTCAGTGGCTTAAGTGCCAAAAGTCTCTGTTTTTATCTTTAGGTCTTTACTCCATTTTTATTGGATGGAGTACAAGGTCAGAGAGACGGATCTTCTTTGAACTTTTTGCATGTGGATAACCTCTTTTCCCAGTTAAAGAGGTTGTTTTTCCTCTACTTCATGTTTTTGGTCCCTTTGTCCAAAGTCATATGACTGTAGGCATTGTTTCTATGTCTTTTGTTCTATTCCCTTGGTCTACATGTCTCTTTTTTTGTGCTAGTGCCATATTATTTTTGTTACTATAGCTTTGTAGTATAATTTATAAGGCCTCCCACTTTGCTTTTATTTTTCTCAGGATTGCTTTGACTATTTTGGGTCTCTTCTAGTTCCATATGAATTTTAGTATATTTTCCCCCTACTTGTTGAAGAATGTTGTTGGTATTTTGATAGAGATTACTTTAAATCTATAGGTCAGTTTTGACAATGTGGCCATTTTAACAGTACTAATTTTGTTAATCTGAGAACAAGCGATATTTATATTTCCACTTTAATGTCTTCTTCAGTTTCTTCAGTTCTATAATTTTCATGATAGTAGTCTTTTAGCTTTTGTTTAGGTTGATTCCTAGCTATTGAATTTTTTTTTATTTTAAAAATAGTAAAATCCAACAAAACATAACTGAATGAAGTCAATCAAAACAAAGCAGTAGAACTGGTACAGAACTTCAAAGAAAGATACTATGAAAACAAGAGCTACTATAGTATATCTTGTTATTTTCAGAATAGTTGACCATTCCAACAAGTATAGTAAAATCAAACAAACAAAAACAACAGAAAAACACAATAAAATCAATAAAAACAGAGTATAAAATAAGGCCAAAAAAATTAATCAGAATAAAGCAAAACAATGAGAACAATACTGGGCCTCGAAGACAAGACAGAAGAGAATCCCTCATTTTTGCTACATAGCATACTGTCATCTTCCAAAGAGATGCTCAGGCTGCCAGCCCCAGGCCTGCAAAATGAACAAAATAATACTAGCATTTAGTTGTTTTATGTACCTTAGTTGCTATCAATTTAGTCAGACCTCCGAACGAGCAGGTTGCTTTATGGGGTAGGGGGTGCAGAGCTTTGTCCTTGATTTTTAGCCGGCACGCCAATAGGCGTACGGCGGGGGGCGGGGCGCATGTCTCTTCCTGGGGTTCACGCCAGTCGCACAGGCCCCAGGAAGGCAGACTTAGTTGTCTTCTGGTTGGAGGCACTCAGGCCCCGTGGGGCGGGCTCCCAAGAGGCCCATCTCTTTCTCTTCCTGGGGTTCACGCCAGTTGCACAGGCCCCCGGAAGGCAGACCAGTATTTAATTTTTTGAAGCTATTGTGAATGGAGTTTTTTTCAGTGATTTCTTTTTTTGGTAGGTTCATTATTGATATATAAGAATACTATTGATTTTTGTGTGTTGATTTTGTATCTTGCCACTTTGCTGAATTTGTTTATCAGATATGTAAGTCTTCTGGTATACCTTATTAATTTTTTTTTGTTGTTGTTGGTACTGGGGATTGAACTCACAACCTCGCGCCTGCCAAGCAGGCACTTAAGCCACTGAGTCAAACTCTCGGCCCTCTGCTATAGTTTTTTTGGGGGGTCTTCTATGTAAAGAATCATATAATCTGCAAATAGGGATAATTTGACTTCTCCTTATCCCTTTTGTTTCTTTCTACTGCTGATTGACTCTCTAAATCTTCTATCCCAACTGATCTATAATCTTCAACATAAAATCATAATAATCATGAGAAAGCAAAGCAGCAAGCTGTCTCCAACAATAACTTCCCAAAAATTGATCCCACAGACCTTGAAGTGAATGAAATTCCAGACAAAAAATTGTAAAAAACTAATAATTAAGATAATCAAAGAGCTGGGCATGATGGCACACACCTGTAATCCTAGCACTCAGGAGGCTGAGGCAGGAGGATTGCCATGCATTTGAGGCCAGCCTGGGCTACAGAATCAGTCAAGGCCATTCTGGACTATAAAGTAAGACCCTATCTCAAAAAAACAAAACAACATGATGCAACAAAAACAAACAAGCAAAGATGATCAAAGAAATCAAAGAGACAAGCAGCTGAATGAATCAATTACTAAGATCAATAAGATTAAGGAAAACACAAATAAGCAGCTGAATGAATTAAGGAAGACAATGCAGGAAATAACAGCGCTCTCCAGTAAAGAGTTAGCGATTATGAAAAGGAATCAAGCAGAAACCCTGGAAATGAAAAATTCAGCTGGAAGGCTTAGTGTCGGCAATATCAGTCACACACACACACACTTGCACAATATCAGAACCTAGAGACAATGTGGATATAATAGAACATTTAGTTAGTAATACTGAGAAAAACAAGAGACAATTAAAAGATTATCCAAGAACTTCCAGGTGATTCTAAAAGAACAGATTTAAGAGGTGAGCATATTGGTGCATGCCTGTAATAGCAGCACTTGGGAGGCTGAGGCAGGGGGATGACTTTGAGTTCAAGGTCAAGCTGGGCTACATAGTGAGTTTGAGGCTAGCTTGTACTAAGTAGTAAAACCCTATTTCAACACCCCCTAAAAACATCCCATGAAAAATAACAAACTTAAGGATATCAGAATTGGAAGAATAGTCAGGACCAGGAATTTAGCTCAGTGGCTCAAGTGCTTGCCTGGTAAGTGCAAGGTCATGAGTTCGATCCCTGATACCATTTAAAAAAAAAAAGAATTGGAGGAGGATTTGAAGTAGAGATAATGGCATAAAAATTTATTCACTGAAATTATTGTAGAAAATTTAAATCTAAGCCTAGAGAATAAGATGCATACCCAGCTAAAGAAGGCATTTAGAACTTTCAAATAGATGTGACCAGAGAAGAACCTCGCCACGGTGCATCACAGTAAAAAAGTCAGAAACTTGAAACAAAGAGATAATATTAAAAGTTATTGAAAAAAAATGCCAAGTCACTTACTAGGGCAAACCCACCAGAATAATAGCAGATTTTTCAGCATAAACCTTAGAGGCCAGGAGATATTAGAGTGAAGTTTTTTAAGCCATAAAAGAAAATAATTTTCAACCTAGATCACTATGTCCAGCAAAGCTATTCTCCAAAGTAGAAAGAGAAATAAACATCTTCCACAGTAAGGATAAGTAAATTCATGAACACCATGCCAGCACTGCAGCAAATACTTAAGGGAATTTTGCAGAGACGAACAGGACAACAACATCCACAAGGCCAAGAGAAAGAATAAAAATCACTGGGATGGTAGTGAAATAGAAAGAAAATAGAAAGGAACCAAACACTAGAAAAACATCAGGACAAGAGTTGGTATATACCTTTCAGTATTAACACTCCATTTAAATTATCTTAATGCTCCAAGCACAAGGCACAGATCAGATGAAATACTAAGCTCAAACTATATATTGCCTACAAGAGATACACCTCACTCACAAAGACACATACATTTTGAAAATGAAAGGATGTAAAATGATACTTCAAGCAGTTGGAACCCCAAAGCAAGCAAGAGTAGTTAAGCTAACTTCTGACAAACTTGACTTCAAACCAAAACTGGTCAGAAGAGACAAAGAGGTTTATAACATATTGGTAAAGGAAGTAAGTCACTAAGAAGAAGAGAGCAATTATAACAACAATTATAAAAAGAGAGAACACATATATGTGCCAAACATGGGTGCACCCAATTTCATAAAACAACAGCTGCTTGATACAAAAGGACAGATAGACATCAATACAGTCATAGTGGTAGAATTCAGTAACCCATTCTCACAAATAGGTTAACCAGACCAAAAAAAAAAATCATATCATAGAACAAATGTATATCATACATTCTATAGAACAAATTAATTTGATAGACATCAACAGTGTTTTACACAACAACAGCAGAATACACATTATTTACAGCATCCCATGGAACTTTCTGCATAACAGATTCTGTTTTAAACTACCAAGCATGCCTCAGAAAATAAAAAGTAACTGAAATAATATCATGCGTCCCATCAGATCACAAGGGAATGAGACTGGAAGTCAACAGCGAAAACAAAAACCAAAATACAACCCCATAAAAACACCCTCACAGCCGGGCGTGGTGGCGCACGCCTTTAATCCCAGCACTCGGGAGGCTGAGGTAGGCGGAGCGTTATGAGTTCGAGGCCGGCTGGCTACAACGCGGCGCAAGGCCGACCTGAGCTACATAGTGCGACCCTGCCTCAAAAAAAACCAGGGCCGGGAGTTTGGCTCAGTGGCTTAAGCGCCTGCCCTGGCAGGCGCAAGGCTGTGAGTTCAATCCCTGGTGCCGCAAAAAAAAACAAAAAACAAAAACAAAAAACAAACAAAAAAAAACACCCTCACAGAAACTACACAAACACATGAAGTTTGGATAATATACTGTTGAGTGATTATTGAGTGACAGAAGAAATCAGGGAAGAAATTTTAAAATTCGCAGAATAAAATTACAACATAAATATAACATCATAATCTGTAGGACACAATGAAAGCAGTTCTAACTGTGACTGCCTACATTAGAAAAACAGCACTCTCAAGTCAGGAACCTAATGATGCATCTCAAGGTCATAGGAAAACAATCTAAATCCAAAACTAGTAGAAACAAAGAAATTATAGAGATCAGAGTGCAAATTAATAAAATTAAGACTAAAAGATTATAAAGGACCAATGAATCAGAGTTCGTTCTTTGAAAGGATAAGCAGCTTTGATAAACAACCAAACTTAGCAAAAGAGAGAAGACCCATATCAATGTACAGTAATTAGAAATGAAAAAGGTAAAATTATAATAGACACCACTGAAAGAAACAGGATTATTAGAAACTATTTTGAAAACTTATAGTTATATGAATTGGAAAATCCAGAAGTGAACAAATTTTTAGATTCAGATGACTTACTAAAATTTAATCAAGAAGACATAAAAATCCTGAACAGACCAAGAACAGCAATGAAATTGATGCAGTAATAAAAACTCTACCAACCAGGAAAAGCCAGGACTCAAAGAATTTACCACAGAATTTTACCAGAAGTTTAGAGAACTAAAGCAAACTTTGGCATATAGTTGAAAAGGGCAGGAATACTTTGAAACACATTCCATTAAACCAGAATTACTGTGACAAACAAGCCAGATGAATACATATGCAAAAATTTTCAGTAAGATACAGGTAAAGAGGATTCAACAACCCATTAAAAAGATGATATACCATGATCAAGTCAGCTTTATCTCAGAGATTTAAGAACGGTTCAACATATGCAAATCAATAAATGTAATGTACCACATAAATCGAATCAAGGATAAAAATCACATCAGTATCTCAACAGATGCAGAAAAAGCCATTAACAAGATCCAACATTCCTTTATGATAAAATCCCTGATGAAAATAGGTATAGAAGGATCTAACCTCAAGCTGATAAAAGCAGTATATGACAAGCTCACAGTAAACATCATACCAAAAGGGAAAAAACTGAAAGCATTTCTTCTAAAGTGAGAAATGAGACAAATGTGTCTATTTGCACTATTCCTGTTCCATAGTACTTGAAGCACTTGAACTTTCAGAACCATAAGCCAAGATAAACCTCTTACCTTCTAAACAACCCAGTATTAGGTGTTCTGTTACCGCAATGGCAATTGGACGAAGACAGGTAGCATTTAATTACATAGGATGTACTTAACCTAGAATATGCATGTTTTAAGCCAGAATTTAAGATCTGCATGTAATAAGACTTGCTGCAGAGTCGATATGATTACATTCCAAAGCAGATAAATTTGATATTTTAGGTAGTCTATCATGACTTTGTGCCTGGTAAATTTATTTCCTTTGAGCATTATGAACATTGGAAATAGCTTATGTGTCTTCAGTTCTTCCCTTGCGAATCCCTAGATGTCTAAGAATCTTGGGCTGGAATCCACTGGTTTACAGGAAGAAAAGAACTGAGTTACTTCTTACACATTATGGACTTTGCAGGCACTATGATAACTGAGTTAAATCACTGAGTCTGTATAAACATATATTTGCACTTGAAGATAGATCAAAATACCAAAATAAGTTTGCCACAGTCAATTTAATCTCTTTTGTATGAGCGACCCAAATAATAAACACTTTTCTATTTTATATTTTTGTATGGGGATCAAACCCCGGATCTCACACATGCTATGTAAGTATTCGTATCATTGAGCTATATCCTCAGCTGTGATAGCTTATATCTAGATGTCCCCCCAAAGTGTCATGTGCTCACAGGTGGGGCTTTGGTGAGAGACTGGATCATGGATGTGTGATACTAGAGTAATCACTCTAGTATTGGTTTAGCATAGTTCTGGGTATGGGTGGCACCAACCAAGAAGGAAGTCTAACTTCTTCCTGTCTGACACACTACGAACTGCTTCTTGCCTGCCATACTGACCTGCCTTGGAGCCAGCCAACTATCCACTGAAACCTCTACAAACTGTGAGCCAAAATAAACCTTTGCTCCTTTAAACTGTGGATGTCGAATATTGTGTCTCAGGGATGAGAAAGAAACTAAGACACAATCCCTCAATAAACTTTATTTTTAAAAACCATATGTGTGGTATGAATTGAAAGGTTCAGTTGCCTCAGAATTTCTTCCTTTAGCAAATCTACCTTAATACCATCTACTGCTTTCTATCCAGCATGGTCTCCAGAAAAGTACTGTTTAAGATCAATGATGTAAAAGTAATAATATTCAAATATCAAATATAATATAGGGGTAGGCATGGTAGTACAGTGTCAAGCATGGTGGTACATGCCTGTAATTCCAGCACTCAGGAAGCTGAGGCAGGGGGATTTCTGTGAGTTCAAGGCCACTCTAGGCTACATAGTGAGTTCAAGGCCAGCCTGAACTACATAGCAAAACTTCATATAAGGATTTGAAGAAAAAAAGTCATTAACCACCACCACCCCAAAACTAAAACTCAATATATCTCTGTGAGTCAGCTTTCCTGTTGGTGGGACACAATACCCAGTACCTACAATTTAAAGGGTGAGAGATTTAATTTAGCTCATGGTTTCTGGAATTCAGTATATGATCTGCAGGCACCAAGGCAAAAACAGCATGGGAAAAGGGCATGGTAGAATCGAGGTGCTCAGTTCAAGGCAGCCAGGAAGCAGAACGAGGAAGTAGCACCAGAGAGGAAGGCAAAAGGAACCAGATATAGCACTCAGGATCATGCTCTCATGACCTATTTTGGTTACTTTTTTATTGCTGGGACAAAATATCTGACACCTAAATGGTAAAGGAGGAGAGGTTTATGTGTCTCACAGTTTGTAGAAGTTTCAGTCCTTAGATGGCTGGCTCCAAGGCAGGTAGCACAGTAAGAGGGCAATACAGAGGAGAAACAGTCCATGGTGTGGCAGGCAGGAAGGCAGGATCAGCAGCAAACCTCCCTTTTTCTTTCATCCTATTCAGGATACAAGCCTATTGGCTAGAACAATGATAAACCAATCACTGGATGAATCTAGTATCATACACCCTTAATCACAGCATTACACACTGATGATCCAGTCACCTCCCAAAAATTACACCTATGAGCACGTGAGTCTGGGCTGGATTGCAACTAAATACAAGCCACAAGGAGACCCACCAATTCACACCCAGAACCACAGTCCACTAATTCTAGGCAGTTCCTTCGCTGGGATTATAGATGTGTCCAGCTCAGACAGACGATTTTATAGCCTCAGTTTTAGGATATATTTTTTAAAACAATGAAGTTTAATTACCTATATCTAACAGATTATCTAGTCATGAATGTATATTTCTAATAGATGAATATCTTATTTGAACTTTAGATTTGTATCAACATATTTTTCATTTTAAAGGGAATAAAACAAAACAATAAAATGGAAGCAAACAGTAAGAACAATATTGACAAGACAGAAGGAAATCCCCCAGAGTTGCTATGTTGCATATTATTGTCCTCTAAATAGATGCTCAGGCTACTAGTTTTAGGCCTGCAAAGTCAATCAAGCAACACAAGCATTGAGGTTTTTTTTTTTTTTGTTTTTGTTTTTTATTTCAGTAGCTACCATCTCAGCCTGTGTTCCTCCAAATCAGCCCATTGCTTATGAGGGTGGGAGCAGGACGCAACTCTTCTTGTATCCCAGCCTTTGCACTGGCTCACAGGAGGAGGTTGGCTTCTTGGTTTTCTTCCTGGCCTACGACTGCTGCTGGCTTACAGAAGGATGTTGGTTTCTTGGTTCTCCTCCCAGCTCACAACTGCTGCTGGCTTATGAGAGGGTGTGGGTTGGCTTCTTGGTTCTCCTCCTGGCCCACATGACTGCTTTTGGCTCACAAGAGGGCATGGGTTGGCTTCTTGGTTTTCTTCCTGGCCCGCATGACTGCTGCTGGTTCTCTGGAGAGCACAAGGTTCTCCCTGCCTAACTCCCACTGGCTCATGGAGTGGGGTTGGCTTCTTGGTTCTCCTTCCAGCCCATGTGGCTGCTGCAGGCTATATCAATATATTTTAATAAATATTCATTACAGTAAATTAAAAGGTAAATCAAAATACAGACAAATATTTGTCCTTCAGTAGATCAGCTGACATAAGTGATCTGGGAAGGTGGGAAGATATTGTAAAATGGATAATGGGAGGAGACATACAAGGTGGTGTGATGCTCTTCTTTCATCACACTGGTCTATGCAATGCTCTAGTGATTTAAAGCTCATTATGTTGCTCTGTGCTTCTAGCTGACAACTGATCACTGCTGAAGAGAACTCATAATTAGGCTAACTTGTCAGACCTTAAAACTGTGCCCACAAATCTCAAGTAGGTAACCAATACTGCCTACCGCTTTTATTACATTTACCTAGAGCACTAATTTTTTCACTATCCAAAACAATTATTTCATACTTTCTTTTCAAGCTCCAAATGCTACCCCTCTCTAAGTTAAATAATCTTTCAAGAAATATTTATTTAGACTTATTATATGCCAAGTAGTGTCCTAAGTACTGAGAGGATAGTGACCAACATAGACAGTCTTTGCTTTTGAGGAGTTTAAACTGTAGTAGGAGGAGACAGAAAATAAACAGACAAAAAATGTGTAGTATTTTGTATGGTGTGTTAAGTGCTATGGAGAAAAGTAAAACAGGTTAGGGGAAATGGTAGTTTGTTGGGAGTGGCAAGTCATATAGATTATTCCAGAACAGAGTGAGGCCTTTGCTTTTAAATTTTAGTGAGATATGTAGCCACTGGTGGCATCAGAACATAGAGTAACATGATCTAACTTAGATTTTGAAAGGATCACTTTGCCTGCTATAGTGAGAAAAGACCATAGGAAAGGAAGGGTACTAGGGCTCCGCTCCCCCTTTTACTTGCTCATCCTAGGCTGCTTCAGCCTTCCAGAGTTCTGAGATCACAGGAATGAGCTGCCTTTACTTCACATGTTTTAGTGGGAAAAAAAGAGGAAATTTTCAGACAGTTAAAAGCATGATTTTTGCACAAATGCAAAATGAAAATTTGTCAAATGTTTCCTAGCTCATTAATGTCTCTCAAATCTGTGCTGGTCTGCCTTGCCACTTGCAACAGGGCCACCTGGCCATGTACTACAACATCGAAAACTGTGATCCAAGATGAACATTTTCTCTGTAAAAGTTGATTCATCTCAAGAATTTATTGTAGAAATGAAAAGCTAACTGACAGAAAATTGGTGCCAAGAAGTGAGGCAACTTCTCATGGGTAACAATAAGAGTTGCAACTATACCTGACGATGTGAAAAGGTCTTCGAGATTGGTTTCCAAGAGGAGTTTAGAGGAGTTGGCAAGAGCTTTATAAGTGGAGCTTAACAAGTGATTCTTGCGAAGGCTCACAAGACCAGAATGCTTACTGGTATGCAGACAGTAAAGGTGCTGTTGACAGATTTCAGATGGAAATGAGGACTCTATTGGGAATTGGACTAAAGGTCACCTGTGTTATGCCATGGCAAAGAATTTGCACGCATTGAGACTTTGTGAGGGGGAGAGCTTAAAGATGACAGACTAGTTTATCTGGCAGGTGAAATTTCAAAGCAGCACAGTATTTGGGGGGTGACATAATATTATTCACTGCTTTTAGCCAAATTTATTGTGAGAATCAACAGCACAGAGGAGCACAGTGGAAAAATTGGGAAAACTTGCAGTTTGATGGGAAATGAAGCAAGCTTAAAGGTCTTCTTTGACAAAAGAGGATGCAGTTGCTTAAGAAATTAGCATGTTAAGAAGCCAGGTACTTCGCCCTGGCACAACAGCAAAGGCTGGGCATCTGAGGAATTGCAAGAACCTCTTACAATATACATTTTTTTTCAAAAAATTTTCCAGGGCAGAGTCTTTTGAGAAGTGAACCCTGGGGCACCCTGCTCATCCAAGACATGGATGTCTTTGGCTGACCGTAGACACTCATATGCTGCTGCAGCCACAGTTCAAGTGGGCCCAGGTCCTGCTCATATTGGCATCAGAATTTGGTGTTGTCTAACAGATGCAGGTTTTATAGGAATAAAGAGTGCAAGAGTTATGAGATCATTGGGGTTTCCACTGAGATTGCAAAGGAAAGCCTGAGAGGCCAGACAGTAAGTGGCAAGGTTGCAGTCCCTGTAAGCAGCCTCTGATGGGGTGATACATGGGTCAGTAAGACTGAACTTGATGCTGCAGTGGAGATCCTAGTAAGACAGAGATGCTAGAAACATGGAGAACCTTTTGAGGGAAGATGCGGGCAGTGTGCAAAGCCAGCCCAAAGAAGTGGCTCTGTGGGTTGCATTCAGCATAAGTCAGAGGGATGGGGCTGCCCAAACACTTGGGAGCCCACATCTCACCACAACGTGCCCTGGATTCCAGACTAATGGAATGGGGTTGAATGTTTGTTCTGCTTTTTTCAGTCTAGCTTATTTTTCTTTTTAGTACATGTTTGCAGTACACAATGATTACATTCATCATGGGACTTTGGCACATGTACGTATCACATTTTAATTCTTTTTTCATCCCCTTCCCTGCCCTGCCCTTCTTCCCCCTCCCTCCAACTCTTGGTCCCCTTCCCTTTTATGAAAGATCTATCTCTCTGTTTCTTTTATCTGCCTTTCATTTTGCTTTATTTATGCTTTGAGTTTCTCATATGAGAGACCATGCAATATCTAAGCTCATGTATCTGATTTATTTCATTTAACACTGTGGTCTCAAGGTGCATCCATTTTTCTACAATGATTCTGTTTATCCTTCTTTATCACAGAGTAGTACTCCATTGTGTGTGAATACTACATTTTCTTTATCCATTCATCTGTCGATGGACATATAGCGCTGCTTCCAAGACTGAGCTATTCTGAGTTGTGCTGTTATAACACAAATAATATGATGTTTTTCAAGGAAGATACCTAGAAGGAAAGTAGCTGGGTCAAATGGAATTCTACTTTTAGTTTTTTGAGGAATCTTCAATAATCATTTCCAAAGTGGTTGTACTAGTTTACATTTCCCATCAACAATGCAGAAGTGTTCCTTTTCCCCCCGAGCCTTGCCAGTATTTATTATTTGACTTCTTGTTGATAGCCATTCTTTCTGGAGTAAGATAGAATTTCAGTGTTGTCTTAATTGGCATTTGTCTAATAGCTATAGAGGTTAAACAATTTTTTTAGGTATTCATACTTCTAAGAAGTGCCTCTTCCTTTCAGTTGCCCATGTTCCAATTGTTCTTTTTTAATTGGGGGGATGTCTAATTTTTTTCAGTTCTTTATATATTATAGATATTAGCCCTCTATCCAAGGATTACCTGGTGATGTTTCCAATTCTGTAGTTATTTTTTAACTCTTTTGGTTAGTTTCTTTGCTGTGCAGAAGCTTTTTAATTTGAAATGATCCCATTTTTTATTTTTGATGTTATTTCTTGTGCAATTAAGATTCTGTTCAGAAATTCCATGCCTATGCCTATCTTCAAGAGTTTAGCTTATTTTTATCTTCCAGCAGATCGAGTGTTCCTGTGTTAATATTTAGATCTTTGATCCATTTTGATTTTAGTTTAGTACATTGTCAGAGATATGGGTCACAGCTCAATCTTCTGCGTGTGCTAACTGCAGCACCAATTGCTAAAGCAGCTATTTTTCTTCTAGCCTAAGTTTTTGGTCCCTCTGTCAAAGATCAGATGGCTGAATATGCTTGGGTTTGTTTCTGTATACTCTGTTCCATTCCACTGATCCACATGCCTGTTTTTGTGCCAATTCTATGTTGTGTTTTTCACTGTAGCTTTGTAATATAACTTGAAATCTGGGATGATGCCTCCTGCTTTGCTTTAGTTGCCCAGGATTGTTTTTGCTATTCTGAGCATCTTCTGGTTCCATATGAAATTTATGATTGTTTTCTCTGCTTCTGTGAGGAATGCTGTCGGTATTTTGATTTGGATTGTGTTAAAATTATACATAAGTTTTGGAAGTGTGATCATTTTGAGAATATTGGTTTTGATTATCCAGGAACAAAGAATATCTTTCCATTTTCTGATTTTCTTCAATCTTCCTTTTCAGAGTACTATAGTTTGTATTGGAGAGGTCTGTCACTTCCTTGATTAGGTTAATTTCTAAGTATTTAATTTTTATTGAAGCTACTGCGAATGCTTTTTTTTCCTAATTTTCTCAGTGAATTAATTACATGAATGGTATTCATTTTTGTGTGTTGAATTACATCCTGCTACATTGCTGAACTTGGTTATTAATTCTAGGAATCTTGGTGGAATTTTTTGTGTCTTCTATGTAGAGGATCGTGTCATCTTGAAGTAATGATATTTTGATATCTTCCTTTCCTATATGTATCTCTTTTATTTCTTCTTCTTCCCTTGTTACTCTGGCTAATAATGTGAGCGCTATATTGAACAGGAGTGATAACAAACATCTTTGTCTTGCTCCTGATTTTAGAGGGAAAGCTCCACTTAATGTTGACAATAGGTTTGTCATGAATGGCTTTATCACATTGACATAAAGTCCTTCTATACCTCTTTTTTTCAGGGCTTTTATCATGAATTAACGTTGGATTTTGTCAAAGGTTTCTTTGCATCTATTTTGATGATCATATAATTTTTGTGCTTGATTTACATGGTATATTACATTTATCGATTTGCACATGTTGGACTATCCTTACATTCATGGGCCGAAGCCTACTTGGTCATGACATATGATTGTTTTAATGATATTTTGCATTTTGTTTGCCAGTATTTTGTTGAGAATTTTTCTGTGTTTATTAAAGCAATTGGCCCATAGTTTTTTTTTTTTGGTTTTTTTTTTGTTTTTTTTTTAAGTTCAGTCCTTTTCTGGTTTTGGAGTTAGGGTAATGCTAGCTTACAGGAATGACTTTGGGAATACTCCTCCCCTTTCCATTTCATTAAAAATTTGAAGAATATTAATGTTAGATCTTCTCTGAAGTTCTTGCATAATTTAATAGTGAATTCACTGGGCCCCGGATTCTTAGTTGGTAGGTTTTTATTACTGCTTTCATTTCATTGCCTATTATTGGGTTATTTAGGGTTTATATACCTTCTTGGTTCAGTTTTGGTGTTTCATATGTATTTAGGAATCTAATGCCTTTTGCATTCTCCAATTTAGTGGAGTACAGGTTTTTGAACTAGTTACTAAAAATCTTTTGTAGCTTAGCCATATCTGTTGTGATTTCACCTTTTTTATTTCTAATTGCAGTGATTTGGGTTTTTTCTTTCCTTTTCTGGGTCAGATTGGTGAGGGGTCTTCCTATTTTATTTATTTTCTTGAAGAACCAGCTCTACAATTCAATGATTCTTTATATTTTTGTCTCAATTTTATGAATTTGTGCTCTCATCTTTTTCATTTCTTTCCTTATGCCAACTTAGAATTTAGATTGTTGTTGTTTTTCTAGGACCTTGAGGTACACCATTAAGTTATTTATTTGGTCTCTCTCTTTCTCTTTTTTCTTTTTGTTTTTCTCTCTTTTTCTGATGTGGGCTCTCATAGCTATAAAATTCACACTTAGGACTGCTTTCTTTGTGTCCCTTAGGTTCTGGTATGTTGTCTGGTGTTATTGTTTGATTCTAGGAGCAGTCTTATTTTTTCCCTTGATTTCTTCTGTGACCCATTGATTATCCAAGAGTGTATTAACCTTTGTGTGTTTGCATAATTTATGTGGTTTCTTTTGCCATTGATTTTTACTTTCATTGCACTATTATCTGATAATATGCTGGAGATAATTTAGACTATTTGGTCTTTAGCATGCTTTATGGATTATTATGTGGACTCTTGTAGAAAGTTTCACAAGCTACTGAGAAGAATGTGTAGTCTGGTTTTTTTTTTTGTTTTTTGCGGCACCAGGGATCGAACTCACAACCTCGCAACTACCAGGGCAGGCGCTGAAGTCACTGAGCTGAACTCCTGGCCCTTGTAGTCTGTTTTTATTGGGTAGAACACTGTGGATATCTGTTAAATCCATTTGTTAAAAATTGTGGTTCAACTCTGATGTTTCTTTGTTGACTTTTTTGTCTTGTTGATCAGTGTATTTGTGATAGTGGGATACTGATGTCCCCTACTATAACTGTATTGATGTTTATGTGGTCTTTTATGTCTAGTGGTGTTTGATTTATAAAGTTGGCCAGTGTTGAGTGCATTCATATTTATATTTGTTATCATTTCCTACAGAACTGTTCCCTTAACTAATATGCGTTTTCTGATCAGTTTTGGTTTGAAGTTCACTTTGTCTGAAAATAAGCTAGCTACTTTTGTTTGTTTTTGGGCTTCTGTTGTATGAAATATTGCTTTCCATCCTTTGAATTTTAGTCTATGAATTTCTTTTTGGATTAAAGGTGTTTCTTATATATAACATCATTGGATTTTGGTTTTTGATCCATTATACTCATCTATACCTTTTGGCTGGGGATTTGAGTTCATTCACATTGAGAGTTTATTAGTGAAACATATTGACTTACTTCTGTCATTCCATTATTTTTCTGTTGCTGATTCCTTTTTGCTCCCCCTTCTGCTTAACTGCTTATCCTGCCTAATATTCATTTCATTACACTTTTTGGTATTGTTGGCTTCATTAACTCTTTCTAGGATATCTTGCGAATGTTTTGAGGGCAGGTTTAGTGGCCATGAATGCCATCTGACATGAAAGACCTTATCTTTCTGCCAATGTAGAAGACAGTTTTGAAAGATATATTAGTCTGGGTTGAAAGTTCTCTTATTTTAGGGCTTGAAACACTTCACTCCATGCTCTACTGCCCTTTATGGTTTTTATTGAGATGTATGTTGTAGTTGCACAGGATTTACCTTTATAAATGATGTTGCTTTTGTTTAACAGCTTTTAAGATTCTGTCTTTATGTTGGACTTCTGGGATTTTGGCTATGATGTGAGTTGAGAACTTTTGTTCTGAACATGGTTATTTGGGGTTCTCCATGCCTCATTTATCTGTACATAAATTTTTTTTCTATCTTTGAAAAGTTTTGTTACTAATTTTGTAAATAGGGTTTTTATGTCATTTGTGCTGTCTTCTGATTTTCTAGTTACTCCAATTAATCTTATATTCATCTTTTTTGCATCATCTAGCAGCTATTGGATCCATTTTACATACTCTCTTATTTTTCTAAAGTATCTCCAAGTATGGTCACTTGAATCAGGCCTATCTTCTAGTTCTGTCACCTCATATTGTTCACTGTTGCTGTTCATGCTTTCAATAGAATTTGTTATCTCCTGGATTTGTTTGTTACTTTTTCATGGGCTAAAATTCCTTGCTAAACTGGTCATTTGTGTTTTGTATTATTTTGTGTAACCTGTCTTTGTATTATTGTCTTCTGTAACCTCACTGATCATTTTGTTTATTATGTCAATTATCTGTTTAGTTATATCATTTTTGATCTCACTGAAGACCTTATCAATATTTTTTTTATCATTTGTTATAATTTGGCCCTTTGGCTTTTGATTTCCTCCCCATTGATGCCCCTAGGTCAGCTTTGGGGGAGTTGAGGTTTTTTTTATGCCTTGTCTTCTTATGTTTTGTTTTGTTTTTGTTTTTGTTTCTTATACCTTGTCTTCTCATGTTTTGTTCTCATGTCTTCTCATGTTTTGTTTTCTTTTTATGCTGAGGCTTGAGATCAATTATAGTTGAAAGACTTCTTTGTTCTATGAAGATACATTTAGTGTCTGCTTTTCAGTGATACACCCTGATCATGACTAAGTATAGTTCTTTGCCTCTGACCCAAGATCCAATCACTTTCACTAATTTGGGAAGGGAGGGTAGAGTCTAAATGACCTAGCACCCAGCTTTCCAGAAATGAATCACAGTAATGTTGATGACACAAAGACAAACCAGATATTGACATACAGTCAAAACCAGTTAATAGCAACAACTCTGACACCTTGGCAGTAACAACGAAATCAGTAAAAATGATAGAATCAAAGACAAATTAGATGCTGAAATACCATAAGAAGCAATAAAAGTTACCACTGTACCATCCTTAACCAAAGAAAGAGATTTCTAGTTACCATATAGACAAAAGAAAAAACCAAAAAAGATAAAATCTAAGATGTGAGCAACTATTCTGTGAATGTTCCATGAGATAAGCAACCATTTCTAATAAATTTTAACTTGATAAACAAGTAATGATTTGCTATATGAGTAATATGTGACAGTGAACATCACATGATCACAACTGAGCCACTGGTTCCTCTCTCTCTTTCTCTCTCTCTTTCTCTCTCTCTCTCGATCTCATTTATAGGGGAGGAGGAGAAAAAGGTGGAAGAATCCCTCACTTTAAATGAGATTAGGGAAATGTGTAAAATGTGGAAAACAATAAAAAACTGTTTAGAAATAGAAAAGCACCACCTGAATAAGCCTGTAGCAGTGCAAGTGATGAATCTATTCAACAAAAATGCAATATCACATTTCCACAAAATTCTCAAAAGCTATTGCCATTGGATAGATCCTTGTTAAAGCTGCACAAAATGAAAAATATTCCAATCAGCTAATAGTAGTGATTCCATCAGGGATAGTGTAAGTCATGGTACACAATAACCATTTTTTTTTTGTCTCCCTCACACCAGCCACAAAAGCTTTCAAAGAAAAGTACAGATTAATTTGTTTATTTTCTTGGTATTTTGTATTATATTACAGTATCATAATCACTTTAAATGAATATTTTTGGGTTGTGGAATGAATTAAGTTTCTATTATTTCTTATGGGGAAATTAGCTTTGATATATAAGTACTTTCAGTTACAAACATATTTCTGCGATGAACTATGCTCACAAACCAAGGTTTTACTGTAGTAGCATACAGTAAATGTCTCCTGAATTCAACACACAACCAAAACTACACAACTATTTAACAAGAGAAAATAATTGAATAATGATAGCATAGAGTTAACTAAATATCTAAAGATTAATAAAACTTAATTGTAATAATAAGTATTGGAGGGTGAGGAATGAGAGAATGAAGTAAAAATTGAAAAATGAAGATAAGAAGGAAGAAGAAGTAAGACAAAGATACAATTGAGAAGTAAAAGAAAACTATTAGAATTAGATGAAAGTGACAGAAAAGAACAAATAAAAATGGAGAAAACAGAGTAGAATAAGAAAAAACAGAATTAAAAAGAAAATCTCAAACCCCCCCAAAATGAAGAAAAACATTAAAAAAAGGAAATGAATCAAACAAAAGTACTGCTATGTGTTTTTGAAAGAGTGGTTTCTTTCCAGGGTCTGTAATATTGGAATCCACCAGACATGGGGTAGGAATAATGAGTCACTGGAAGACATTTTGTTTCAACACTCACTTTTTTTTTGTGAACGCTGAACCTGCTCCCCCTTTCCCCCAGGACCTGGTTGGTTGATGGTTTCTGCCCTAAAACTGTAGTCACTCCTATTGCTCCCAACTTCTGTGTTCCCCTGTGCACCCAAATTCACATCTTTTTCCACCCAACTTTATTGCATGTGGGTTTGTGAGGTGTTCCCCCTTCTCCAGAGGTCCCTTGTCCATACCAGGCAGTGGCAACCATCCAAGTCAAGGTAAGATCCCTGCTCATGTTGGTAGACAGGGAAAACAAATGGATCACTGAGTTCTGTTCTGTTCTGGATATAGGTAGCAGGGTGGAGGTTCCAGCAGACCACTGGACCTAATGCCAATATGGTTCAGACCCAGCAACACATGACAGGGATGCCTTCTCACCGTGAAGGACAGGGCCCCGTGTTCTTCCCAGCTGGATCTTAAACTCATCAGGGGTGTCTATGATGGCACCTCCTCTCTGAAATTGTCTCTTGTGGCTGTCTCTTACCCAGTCACCATGATAAAGTCATACCAGAAACCCTGAAATATAGTTTTTCTGTGACAATCAATTAACATCTTTCCAAAGTGGCTTCTGATTAAATATCCTCAAATACAGCAGGTGTTGCACTGGATTTCTTGCCTAACTCCAGCCTGTCATGCAGAAGGAGTCACTTTCATAGTAAAACCCCATGCTGAATTTGCAATTTACAATAGATGTGTATGTTTCTGTACAAAACTGATTCATCTTAGGTATTTGTTAAAGTTACAGAGGACTAACACACTGAGTTTCCTACTGTCTTAGTTACTGTTTCGCTCGTTGCCGAGACAAAATACCTGATGCCCAAAGTTAGGGAAGGAAAGGTTGATTCTTACAGTTTCTTGGGAGTTTCAGTCCATAAGTTGGCTCCAAGGCAGCGTGGGATGACAGGGCTACAGTTCATGGCGGCTGCAAGCCGCAAGGCGCGCTGGCGAGAGAGAGGGCGGAAGAGAGAGAGAGAGATAGAGAGAGAGAGAGGGAGAGAGAGAGAGAGGCGGAAGCTGAAGCGAACAAGAGGAAGACCCGCCTTCCCTTACTTTGTATGTCGGCTCCACCCCTGGGTGGGCACAGCACTCACATTGCCAGACAACAAACTAATAACAAACCAATAACTCAGCCCCATCATTATTATATGAGGACTTGGGGGTACATAGCATATTACCCGATACACCTACCTTTTCCCTTTGGTTGCTAGCCTTTGCTATTATAATAATGTAGGCAAGAGCTGTGAATAATCTGAATTTGGGCAAGAGCGTTACTTTTTTGTTATTGGGTTTACATTAAAACAAGACCTTTACCTTGATCCTGTTCTTATATTTAGGGATCATTGTGTAGATCATGATGAATACAATCTTCTTAACAATCAATAAATTAATTAATCTTATGGTCTCAGTCATTGGGTGACTTTGTTTGTTTGGTCCTTTTTGAGACAGGATCTCACTATGCAGTTTAGGCTGACCTTGAGCTCACTTTGTAGCCCAGGCTAGTCTTGAACTTGCATTAATCTTCCTGCCTCAGTCTCCTGAATGCTGGGATTACAAGCATGCACCCCACACCCAGCTTGGATTACTTACTTACCTTCCACATAAGCCTCAACATTTCCCAACGTTAAATCTCTAGCCCACTTATCTCTACCAGGCATCTAATTGTTAGTTTAAAATTCTTCCTGCTATCTCTGCCCAAAGATGCTGAAATGACAATTCCAGTTGAATTCCTCATCTCCATTCCACTTCAAATGCTGTCTTTTTCCTGTATTCTCTGTTCCTCTCCATGGTACTATCACTTACTCAGTTATCCAAACTTATAACCTTAGAACCATTGCTGGATCACATTTCAGATCTACCTAACAACCAGTTCTTGTTCCTTCTGTATTATAACATATCTTTTATTAAACTTTCGTTTCCTACCCCCACAAAACTTGGCCTCCAGTTAAACCTTTACTGTCTTTTAGTTACCACATAGTCTCAATCCTGCCCCTCCAAATGTCCATCTTACTGCTAATTTTTTTTCCACAACCCAAAAAATTCAGAAAAAATGATTACAATACTGTAATATAACATCATAAAGAAAATACAAAATGTAAAGAAAAATAAACAAATTAACCTGAAATTACTTTGAGATGCTTAGTGGCTGATGTGAGGGAGACGAGAAAGAGGAAGATTATTGTGTAGGGTGACTTTCACTATCACTAAAGGAATTGCTGCTGTCTACTGGCTCGATGGAATCCTTCTCTTTTTGTGCAACTTTAACAAAGAATCCAGTGACACTTGCTTTTGCTTCCTCTTGAGTATTTCATGGAAATGTGACATTGGATTATCATTAAACAGATTCATCACTTACACTGCTACAGCCTTATTCAGGTAGTTTTTTTCTACAAAATGTTGCAGTTTCTCACATTTTCCAAAACTCCCTTTTTTTTTTTTTTTTTTTTTACTGGGGATCGAACTCACGACCTCACTCCCTAATCTTATTTGTTTTGTTTTTGTCTTTTTGAGATGAGCTTTTACTGTGCAGTTCAGGCTGGCCTCAAAATCACAGGAATCCACCTGTCTGTGTTGGGATTACTCCTCTACCAGCTCTTAAATATCATCTTCATTCATCTCCTATGGTCTTTCCCATGAACATAATTTCATGGACAATTGGTAGATCCTGTTCATGAGCAAGCCCCTCTATGTCATGTCCAAGAATGCAATTGGACCATGGTTTTCACCAAGCAGAATTGAGGGTTCTCTTTGTGACCCCATCCCAGGCTTTACTGATGATCTTTAGGCAGTTCATGATGTGGGAATGATTTTTCCAAAACTCTCAGAGGAAGGTTTGTTCCTTTGGTCTCCTCAAAGCATCACCGATATTTCTTTGGTGTGAAGCTTTGTAAAGTTCAAATGACCTGTGATCCATGGACTGGAGGACTTGCGTGGTATGAGGAGGGAGGAACTTGGCCTTCCTGATTCTGAATTCCTCCAGTAAGTTGTCATTAAAGCCTGGAGGATGAGCAGGAGCATTATCGATAACCATCAAGGCTCTCAGTGGCAGGCTCTTTTCTAAAAGGTTTTCTTTCCGCAGGACCAAAGACCTCAGTGATCCACTCAATGAACAACACATGAGCAACCCAAGCCTTGTTGTTGGACCTCCACATAATGATTAACTGGTTCTTCTGTGCCTTGGATTCTTGTAAGTTGGTAGATTCTTGGAATGATACATGGGCAGGGGCTTGATTTTGAAATTTCTGCTTGCATTAGCACAAAATAAGTGTGAGACTGTTGGAAAACCAGGACAGAATTGGATGGAAGATACACAGCACTGAGGAGTTGGAAGGCAACTTTTATTACTCTAGTGGGCTGGAGGGAATCAGCTCCAAATCATTGTCCCTGTCATGGGGCATATATGCTTTAATCAGAAAATACAAAAGGCTGATAGCAGGTTATTTTATAACTGGTTACTATGATAGGCTGGGTCATATGTTGTCAGGCAGACTTGTTCTGGGCTGAAGGGGGGTTTCTTAAGGTCAGGGGCTTGAGTGAGCAGAAAGAATCAATCACTGTCTTAGACTGAGCCAGTCTGTCTCTGGGTGATGAGTCTTTGAACTCTTGAAACAAGCTAGCACAGCAAGATGTACTTTCTGGCTGAGTTATGTCTATCGTACAAGTTGCAGCTGGCATGAGGGATCTCAAGGCTGAGTTTTGCCATGTTCTAATTATGAGAATGGGCTGAGCCTGCCTTTCTCATCTTTGAGTAAGTTTTTAAATTCCCTTTACAAGACACCTTTCATGGGCTTGTGACCAAGCACTGCATTCTCTTTGTCTATAATGTAGGTCCTCTTTGGCTTCTTTTTCCCCAAAACCCATCTCATCACAGTTAAAAAGTATATATTTACATCTTTATTTATTTCTCCCTATATATTTTAAGTCATGTGTTTGCATTATTCCTCATTCAAATCCAACTCTACAGAGTTCATTTCTCCATTCATTTTTGTAACTCCCTTTTCTAACGGTGAGGAACTGGACTCCCATTATCTTCAATATACTTATTTGATCAAACCCCCTAAGTGTAATAAATTCCCATTGCTGTCCTCTCACCTGCATGGAAACCCTTCTAATCCCACTCAGGATACTTGACCTTTATGACTGAGTAGTTCCAAGAAGGGAAGGGAAAAGA
>RJWM01019734.1:9353-33262 GCA_004363535.1 Dasyprocta punctata | reverse complement strand
AAAGTATTTGTAACCCAGTTGTCATGAACCCAACAGGTCCCCCGGGCGGCAGGATGCACGGGGGTGGGGGGAGGGAGCGAAGTCCTTGATTAATAGCCTGCGCGCCGGCAGGCCTATGGGACACCACTCTTTCTCTCCCCCTGGGTTCCGCAAGGTGGAGGTCGCGCAGACTCACCAGGGAGGCGGGCTGGCTTGCCTCTGGTTGCAGCCTCTCGCCCCAACATGGAGGGTTCGCCTAATTTTGAATTTCACATAAGCAGTAATTTTCACTATAGTGGATTGCATGACCTATTTCAAACAATCCTTATTTCCTAAATTTGGCAATCCTGTCTTAAGCAGGTGTCACAATGAAAATGGTATTATTGAAGAAACCAACTTCTGAGTGGCCTGCTAGTTTTCACGGGGTGAGAGCAAAATGGAGGACTTGTCCTCCACCCAAGAGTCAGCTTCACCAGCCACCTCGACTCCCACAGAGCTGACCTCACTAGAGCAGCTGGACAAAAAACAGATTAGAAAGGCAGTGGAAGCTTTGTTGACACATCCTAAGTGCATGAAGAACAAAAATGGATTGCTTTTGAATGAGAATGAAATTTATTTTTAATGGTGGTATGATGGAAAATTCCAGGAAAAGAGCTGAGGGTCAGATTGTCTTTGCCTCATAGTATTCAATCAGACTTGTCAGAAATCTGTTTATTTACCAAGGATGAACTCCAGTCGATGGAACAGACAGAATGCATCTATAGAAGGTTTTTGAACATGTATGAAATTAAAACAATTTCTCGGGTTATCCCTTTTCAAACTTTAAAAACAGAATATAAAGCCTATGAAGCCAAGCTCCAGCTCCTGAATAGTTTTGACTTTTTCCTTACTGATGAAAGAATTAGGCAGCTTTGGCTCTTGCAAATAGAAAGACATTTATATCAAAGGAAAAAAGTTCCAGTACCTGTAAATCTTCTGGCCAAGAATTTATCAGAAGAGACCAACAACTCCCTAGGTAGCACTGTTTCAAACATCCCCAAAATTGGTCACAACGGATTGTGGGCTCAAGACATCACTGAAAACACTGTTGCTGTGTGAAAAGTCTTTCAGAAAAATTGCTAGAGAAATAGGAAGGTATGAAATTTCTGTTTGTGAAAACTGGAAAGTCAGTTTCCCCTCCCATGTTTTCCTTATTTATCTCTTATTGAAATGAAACCAACAAAACGTTCATACATAAACTGAAGGGAAAAGAGGCTAAGAAAGAAGAGAAAGAGCAAAAATTTTGTGAAAAATGGAAATTGAAGAGGGAAAAGAAAAAGTTAAAGGAAAAAGCTAAGAAGGCTACATCAGTCCTGACTAAAGGTGGCATGGCACCTCGAACTAAGGGTGCTTCCATGAAGAGCCGTGAGTCCCAGAAGAAAAAGATTGGCAAAGTAAAACCCAAGTTAAAGTGACAAATGAATCTGACGATGAAATTCCACAACCAGTCCCCGTAAGACAGACTCTAGGAAAAGAAAATGTTGAGGTGCAAAAACATGTCACAGGAAAGAAGTCTCCAAAAAAAGAGTCCTGATCCCAACACTCCTCAAGGCAAGAAGAGAAAGGCCCTGCCAGTCTGGAGACCCCAGATGCAGGTCCACAGAAGAAGCCAAAAATGCGACAGAAGAAGAAATGAAGAAAATCCTCAGCCAAGAAGAAAGATCTGAGACAGACTCCAAAACAGCCAGAGGCCAGGCTCTTCACTACTGCTAATAAATCTGTAAGGAAAGCTCCCCATTCCCCCAAACCGCTGCCAAAAGAACGCAAAGTGCCCCAGTCAACCTAAAATCAGTGACTCAACCGGAAGAAAACAGTGGAGTTACTTGAGGGCTGCTGGAAAATCTTGGAGTCCTGGGCTCAGTCATCTGCAGTATTCAAAATAAATGAGTAAAACAAAAACACTAGGGTGCTGCTCCACCATTGCAACCTTCTTCAAAAGTGAAGCATGGATCTAAATATTTTTTAAACCTCCATAAGTAACTCCAACTTGTATCTAGTTATAAAAAACACTGGTTAAAGTCTTTTTTACTTGCTCTTTTGTGTAACTGTTAATGTCAGGCAAAATGAATGCTCCTCTGTGTTTGTCATTTTTATTATTAAAGTGTAATGTTTGCTTCTGAGTAAAAAAAAAAAAAGAAAACACACCAAAACAAAAGAAAATGGTATTATCACTCACTGAGCACCCAGTACATGCTCTATAACAGACTAATTTATTTTGCCATCAGTGCAGAAACATGGTTCTGTCTGACCCACATTGATTCTTTAGAATATTTCTATTGGTGAATTATTACTTTTAATTTTATGAGTTTTATTATATTGAACAACGAGTATGTAGCAGAAAAAAAATCACAAAAATAAAGTATTGAGTTTTTAATATTTATTGAGTGTTTTTTAAAAAGCATAAAATTTTCAATAGCAACTGGTTTTTGGTGTACAAAATCTAATAAAGAACACTGGAAATAAATTCCTGTATAAACTGCAATGAAAATACCAATAGTGCTCCACAAAGAAAAATAATCTTTACTTCAATTATTACACTAAGGCAGTCTGCACACATGACAACAGCATGTTCCATACACACATTCTGACAGCACATTCCTTTTGCTTTGCTGACCTTTTTGCAGGACAGACTTGACATCTCAGTGGTCTTGCTGTTTTGTCAGGAAGTTTTTATTATATTACATAATGTGTAGTTAACAAGAACATAAAATAAAGTGCTAAATTCTTAATATGTATTGTGTGTTTAGAATCGACATCAACATTTTCATATTAGCTGTGTTGCTTACAAAACCTAAAAGATAATGTCAGAAAAAAAATTCCCATGTGAACCACAGTGAAAATACCAACACAACTCTACCACAAAAATAAGCTTTGCTTCAACTGTCACACCAAAGGCAGTCTTCACACATGACAACTGCATGTCCCGTACACAAGTATCACACTGACAGCATGTATGTTTGATTGTCCTGTACTTTCTTGTAGGGCCCACTCCACATCTTTTTTGTTTTCCTATTGTCATAGTAGGTCTTTGTGACATTGGGCCTACCTGTTCACCTCTCAGTTCATCAATGCGCTCCACAATATTTCTGCATGGTTCCCTGGACAGAAACATTTTGGTTTTCTCTGATGTAAATGATCTCTTATGAACTCCAATCCCAAACCTCTAAGAAAATTTCTTTGTGATACTTGGCACTTGTTATTTTCTTTAAAAACTATCTATTTATGCCATACCCATCTAGGATCAAGAAAAACACAATGATTGGCCAATGCTTTGTGTTTCATAACTCATTCAAAAAAATCTACTACACCTTTGGTTTTGTTGTTGAAAGTTTCCAGCTCAGGTTTCCCTTTTGTCAAGGTTTCTCTATCAATATTTCCATCATGGTGCAATGTTGACATCAGCAGAACAAGTTTAAAATTTCTTTGCCATATAAGAGGCCAATGTTATATCTTTCTGAAACCCAAAGATTGTACTATACAATTCTGTGTTTTAAAATTACAACAATTCACTTGGAATTTCTGCCTTGTTCCTGTGTGTGGTTCCTGTGATGGCTAACTTGTGCTCTGTTAACAAGCGTAACATCTATTGGAAACTGGTAAATCAATTATCGAAAGTCACATTCCAAGTAGTTGGGGAAATGGGAGCAACAAGTCTGTTCACAACATCATTCAGTTTATTACTATACAAATAAGGATCTGGTGACTGAGTTCCAGGGTAAATGTCTAAAATAAAAGCATAAGAAGTTTTCACATCTACAAGGGCATAAATTTTTATGCCATATTTGAGCCCATCACTTTTCCATAAGTCTTTTACATTCCTGCAATCACCATAAGAAATGTAGGCTAAGTACTTCAGACCCATGAATGCTTTCAGTTCAGCTAGTGAGCTGTCATAATAAATAAACTTTTGAGTATGGCTACTGGTGCATACAGAACATTTTCCTTGCATTTCAGCCTTTGTGTATTTCACAGTATCTTGCAGCATTTCCTCTGCTACAATTTCCAACACTGAATGACAGTGCTGGCATTCTGTGCAATACCTTACACCCCTGCCAAAGCCTTTCTTATGTTTTCAGACCTAGTTCTAACATGGGATCATTCCATTGGTTAAGTGGTCATTTTGCAACATGTAGACTAATCAAATGTGTACTCACACTGCTGTTTTCTTCACCATCTGAATCAAAGAGATCTGCATTCCCTGTGCTTGTATCAGTTGATTCTTGCTTCATTTCACTGTCACAGGAACTTTGGCTCACATGGTCAACATCAAAGTCATCACCACCATCCTCATCATCCATCCACACCACTCTTCTGATGTGTTTCACCATCCTGGATCATCTTCATCATCCATGCTTGAATAATCTGATGATTCACTTTTGACTTCCTCCAAAACTTGCAAATCTGGTTTGTCATGTACCATTCTACTGAACTGAGCTACTTCTACCAAAAAAAATCAAAAGAAAACAAATTCTGAAGTGCTGTGGGTCTACTGGACCCTCTGTGATGCTCAGGGGAACACACAAAACCAGTGAGACAGAGCACAAAAGTAGGTCCAAATTCCATTTTGACACTTTTGCACACATGCACACTCCTTGCTGTTCATCATACCAAGTGGGTAAACACATAGATTGCTTCCTGAATCCCACATAGGAAGGTATTGAGATGCACAGCCAGCTACTTTACACTAAAGTACAAATTTACAGCAGAAAACTAAGGGATGAACCCACTATACCCAGTCTTATGTTCTAAGGGTTAGGGAGACTGGGTGTGCCTCTGGTGTTATTACTCATAATTACTCTTCACTCTCTCAAGTGTCTTGTTTAGATAGTTCCAAAGCTTATTCCATTTTAATTCCCTCAACAACCATATACAAGGAAGTTTCTATTATCCTCA
This sequence comes from Dasyprocta punctata, assembly GCA_004363535.1. NCBI lineage: Eukaryota > Metazoa > Chordata > Mammalia > Rodentia > Dasyproctidae > Dasyprocta > Dasyprocta punctata. Next base: position 28,351 of record RJWM01019734.1, on the reverse strand, counting down.
TGTTGGAAACAAGGACACTGGAGTTTAGGAGAAATAAATAATTTGCCCAGGATTACACAGGAAGGTAAGCAAGAAGATAGCAGGGCAGCGTTCACATGCAGGTCTACCCAACTTCCAGGCTCCTTTCTTTTTTGTTTTGTGGAGTTGTTTTATATTTTGTTTTGTGTTATTGTTGTGTTGTTTTGAGACAAAGTCTTACTCTGTAATTCAGGCTGGCCTTGAACTCACTGTGTAGCACAAGCTGGCCTCAAACTCAAGGCAATCCTTTTGCCTCAGTCTCCCAAGTGGTGGAATTACAGGTGTGTGCTCCCATGCCTGGCTCTAAGGTCCTTCTTGTTGAAGACACTTGAAGACACTGCCCTTCTAAGCAGGGAGATGGTGGGGCTGGTACCCCAACTTCTGCAGTGGCTCATCCTTCTTTACTAGAAACAGTATCTTTTGGGTTTGGAATAAAAAATGTGCCTGTTTTCAATGCACAAGAACCTTCTCCAAGCAATGGAATATACCCTCCCAGTGTTGCTGAAATAGAGAGGAGGTTCTCTGCCAGCTTCACAGACAGAACCCAGCTAGGCTCGTGTTTTACATGGGCATGGTCTTGTGGTATCATCAGGCTCACTAGAAGAAACCGTGAGAATGGCAACAATAAGACAGCATAGTTGTCTTTATTTCAATCCTAGTAGCAAGGTTTGAAGGTACAAAGACCATGCAAGGGCTGAGGGTAGAGCACTTGCCCAGCATGTGGGAGGCCCTGGATTTGATTATGTCCTCATTATGTGCCAATTTGTTACAGTTTGTGTCTAAATGTTCCCCCAAAGCCTCATGCAGTCATGTGACTTTTTCAGAAGTGGCTGAATCTAGAGTGTGTGATGCTGGGATTAAGGGTATGTGATTAGTAAATAACTCCACTGATCGGCTTGACATAGTTCTGGCTAAAGTGTAGTGCTACATCTGCCCTAGGGCAGGTAGCCTATACACAACATAAGGGACAGAAAGAGTCTCGTCTCCTCTCCCCTCTCTTGTTTTGTTTTGCTGTCTTCTACCATCATGAACTGTTGCCTCTCTGCTATGCCACCCTGCCTTGGAGCCAGACAGCTATGGACTGAAACCTTTACAAACTGTGAACTAGATAAACCTTTCCTCCCTGAACTTTGGGTGTCAGGTATTTTGTCTTGGCAATGAGAAAAGTACCTAAGATACAGTTAAAATGCCAGGCTCCATACAAACTTGATGGTGCCCTAGAGAGAAGTCCCACCCTCAGAAGGCTTAGGGTTTAATGGGGAGTCTGATGAGTAAACTGGGGAGCACCTGGCTTCCCAGGCCTGGCCTCTTTTCTCTGCCTCCTGTGCCTATAGGGTTTGAGCCCTATTTCCTTGTTGTTGGAACAAAACACCCAACACCCATAATTTTAAAAAGAAGAGGTTTATTTTGGGTCATATTTCAGTCCAAAATCGATGAGCTCTGAGGCAGCATGATATGGAGAGTGAGACAAAGTGGAGGAGAGCTGTTCACAGCATGGCAGACAGAATGCAGAGTCCAGCGAGGAGCAGGAAGAGAGATGGAAACTCTGGGTCACACACACAGTGACCTGCCTCTTCTAACCAGACCCTACCTCCTACCAGCAATCAGCTTTGATGCCCCTGTAATTCAATCACCTTCCAAAAATCCCACCTATGAGGCAGGCATGGGGGCACATACCTGTAATCCCAGGATTTAGGGGGCTGAGGCAGGAGGATTAATATGAGTTCAAAATCAGCCTGGGGTACATAGTGAGTTCAAGACCAGCTGGAATTATAGTGACACCTTGTCTCAAAAAACCCAATAATAGTGCACACCTTTAATCCCAGCACTCGGGAGGCTGAGGTAGGAGGAGCGTTGTGAGTTCAAGGCCGGCTTGGGCTACAACGCGAGCGCAAGGCTGGCCTGAGCTACATAGTGCGACCCTGCCTCAAAAAACCAAGGCCCGGAGTTTGGCTCAGTGCCTTAAGCGCCTGCCCTGGCAGGCGCGAGGTTGTGAGTTCAATCCTTGGTGCCGGAAAAAAAAAAAACAACAAAAAAAAACCCCAATAATAATAATAATAATAAATATATAAAATTCCACCTATGATCACATGAAGCTTTAGGGAACATCTAGATATAAACCATAACAGGTCCTGTTCTCTCTGGTACCCTAGTTCTGCTCCATGAAGTCCCTGTTTGTTGGTTAAGCAGCAAGAAGCATGCAGTCCTGGGAAACGGACACATTCTCAACCCACAGTGTGGCCTCTGGTCAATACACGCCTTTGACAAAGCCACGGCATCCCAGTAGCTGGCTCAGCCTGGCCCTCTGCCACACACCTCCCTCAGCCGCCCCAAGAGTTGGGCGCAGCATTACTTCGATTTTAACAGAAGGGAAGTTGAGGCTCAGAACAGCTGGGTTGCACAGCTGTATCTTGCTCTGGGTGCTCAGCTGTGGCTTCAGGGCCCCACGACTAGGGCTGGAAAGCACAGACATGAATACCACACAGCATTTCCCAGCTCAGATGCTTTGCATAGTTAAGGTATTTAACCACCTAACCGCCGCCGCCCACCACTCTCTGAGGTAAGACTGTAGAGGCGACAAAATAAGCATAACGTGGTAAGCAACTTGCCCAAAGTGACACGATTAGTAAGTGGTAGATATGCCTGGGCTTGTTTGTCAGCACTTATTTAAGTTTTAGTTGACATGAAGAGATTGAATACATTTATGATGTACTGCATGAATGATATTTTCATACAGGTATGCATTGTGCAAAGGTAACTTAAGCTATTTTAAAGGTGTATTGCTTCATGCACTTCTCTTGGTTTTTTGCATATGTGTGTGTTGAGAACACTTAAAATCCACTATGTCAGAGTTCTCAAGTATTGTCCACATTTTTGAATAATTTTTTTTTTTTTTTTTTTTTTTTGCAGCACTGGGGATTGAACTCACAACCTCGCGCCTGCCAGACAGGCGCTTAAACCACTGAGCCAAACTCCCAGCCATTGCCTACATTTTTGTTTGTGGGGCTGGGGAAGTGCCCTACCACTGCGTGACACCCCCAGACCAATGCATTAGAGTCACCATGATGTAGCGTCAGGGTTTCTTGCACTTCACTTGGGCACATGACCACCTCAGGAATCCTGTTAACTGCGGGTTTGCACTCAGTGGGTTGGAGTCTGGCCCAAGACTGCATTTCTGAAATCTCCCATGTGAGGCTGATGCTGTGGAGGGGCAGGCTTTGTGTTATGTTGCTTTTTGGTAAGTTCATCTGCCTTTCTTGTTTTCAATTAAGTTTTCCCAAATGGCTCAGTGTGGTATCAGTAATGATTTTATCAAATGTGTACTCAGTGCTGACTACCAGTCCCTGAATTAAGGACTTTACACAGATGGTCTACGTCACGGGTTATTGAAGAAAGATATGATCATTGTCCCCATTTTATGTACAAGAAAACTGAGGGTCAAAGACAAAGAATTTACTCAAGGTCACAAAACCAGCCAGAGTCTGCTCTGGTCCCATTTTCTTTGTGCCTGCAAAGCAGGGAAGTGAGTTCATTGCCCGCTCATTTTCTACGTGGAGAATACCACGGGAGAGAGATTGTCCAGCATTTTAAAGCAACGCCTGGAATCCATCTGGTTTTCATCATACGAAACCTGTTCCATTGCCCCTCCCTACCCATTGCCAAACAATTCCAGTAAGAGGTTTCTTCCCGAGCTGGTAGTTTCAGTTATAGCTGGCAGAGTCCTTAACCAATCCATCACTATCGTCAGGAGCTAACTTTCCTAGTGGAGCAGATCCCTTTTCCAAAGTCCACTGTACTGGTTGGAGCCCTAAAACTTGCAGCGTGGTTCCTGGAAGGTCCTCCACCAAGGCAGTTTGTGTGTGTGTGTGTGTGTGTGTGTGTATGTGCGCGCGTGTGTGTATGTACATACGTGTGTGACAGTCAGGGGGAGCATCTTCTCATTACTGCTTACTAGTGCAGCCAGCGGCAGTGCATCCTACTACAAGAAGTCCAAGACTGGATTTGGACTCTCAGTGGCTCTATGTCAAAATAAACAAAGCCAATTGTTTTATTGTCCCGGGTCCCTTCATTCTCAGCTCCTCTATTTGCCAGTCCTCTCTGGCACTGTGTATCTCCATTCTTTATTGCACATTGTTCTCATCATTCTTCAAACTTACTTTTCAGGAAAGATCCTCTGTCTATGGAGCAGATGTCTGATAATCACTCAACAATAACATCAATTAAACCAGGTACTGTGACCCAGAATGGAGGACTTGGAGATCTCCAAGAGTCTTGCCCTTGGGGAATTCACAACCTTGTGAGAGGAAGAGATACAGAAAGAATTCCAGTAGAGAGAGGCATTGTGGAGAGGTAGGCAGATCAAAGACTCAGGGAGAGCTGGGAGGACTTACCAGAGATGATGTCACCAGTGAATTCCGAAGCCTGGGCTAGAGGCACCCAGAAGAAAGGCATTCAGAGCAGGAGGGATGGCAGGAGCTGAGTGTGAGAAGACACCTTCACATGAGGGAAAGCCATTCTATACTTTGGATCATAAAATGAAAGGAGGGAGTGGTCAAAGACAAGATGGTATGAAAGCAATTAAAGGTGATGTCAAGGAAGGTTCCAAGTCACACATCAAGAAGCTTGCACTTTCTTCTCCATGGTTCTCAAGCCACGTCATAGGGTCCATGCTGGAAAGCCAGACATGAGGACGTCTGAGCTCCCACCCTCAGCCTTCAGCTGTGCACATATCTTAGTGCTCTGCATGACAGTGGGGAGAGAAAAAGCCTCTTGATACACAGAGGTACAGAAATACTGCTATCTACGACAAGAAGCCATCTCAGAGGAACCAGGACTTCTGCTTCCTTCCTCACTATCTTGCTGAATGCTTCTCCCCAGTTCAGTCCTTGGGGTCTTACCACTCTGGTGATCCTTAACACAAAGCCAAGGGAATGCAGGTACAACAGGTGCCACTGTGCTGCTAGAATGACCTTGCTGACAACATCTACCCATATTAAACCCCACCATTCCTCACCACATTTACTAGTAGCTCCTGTAGGCCAGTCTGCTCTCCCCTTCCAGCAAGAGTAAACCAGGGCTCCACATTTGTTCCCCTGGCCTGCCTGTCATTTGTTCAGATCACAAAATGTCCCAACTTCTGCATTGTCCACAGAAGCCAAATCCTTCAGCCCCAAATCATGACTGCTTCTCTGCAAGACTCCTTCACTCGGTGCCACCTGGCTGGTGTTGCTACAGTCTGAGTAATGCATCCTCCAGCACCATTTTCCAAGGAGCTCATCACCAAGCCCTACAAAATCTACTATCTCGATAGGAAAGCACTAGTGCAGAGAGCACCACATGTAGTTTGGATATGCTTAGTATCAAAACTTTTTAAAGATTCATCTTCATAGGTTGATATTTGTGTCATTTAATCTTACTGGTCAACTTGACTGGATTAAGAGACTCCCAGGAAGGGGAGGACCATCAGGGTCCTATACTCATCAGTGGATTAAGCCAATAATGTTAACAGTTGAATGTGCTATTAGGAGGTGGAGACCAGCTGGTAGAGGTGAGTCAAGGGCCAAGCCTGTGGACGGTGCATCTCTTGCAGAGTTCTTTCCCTGAGCTCTGATTCTTGGCCACTATGAACTTTGTTCCACCACACCCTTCTACCATGATGTTTCTGATTTGGAGCCAGCTGAGCTTGTTTTGAATGCAACCATGAACCAAATAAACTGTTTTCTCCTTTAAGATGTACGTCAGACTTGAGCCCATACTCATAAGTGAAGTAAATCAGACATGCATGTGTAAACGTCGTATTGTCTCACCAGTGTGAGAAGCTGAAAGAAACTATATATATATATATATACACACACACACACACACACACACACACACATACATAATAGTTAAGATAGTTATAGTACCAAACAAAAAAAAAAAGGATGTATGTCAAGCATTTTGTCCCAGCAATGGGAGAAGTGGTCAATACAGAAAGTTGGTACCACAGAAGCAGGAACTTTACCTAACCATGTGGTTCAGAAGTCCTTGGAACTGGTTTGTGGGAGGAGTTTGAAACAGTTTGGAGAGGCAGGCTAGAGAGGCCTCAGAATGTTGTAAGTAGAGCTTGATGGGTGATTCTGATCAAAGCTCAGAAGGCCAGGATGCTGATAGGAATGTGGGCAGCAAAGGTCAAGATGCCAAGAACATAGAAAGTATGCTGAGCTCATGAAGTTTCAGTCAGAAACAAGAACTCTGTTGGGAATTGGACTACAGGACATGCATATTACGCGTTTGTTAAGCACATGCTACATATGTTCATGTCCTGAGGCTTTGCAGAAGGCTGAATTGAAAGGTTGCAGACTAACTGATCTCATGGAGGAATTTCAAAGCAGCATGTGCACTGGTTTTAGTCAAACTTATGGTGAGAATTGAGAGCAAAAAGCAGAGAAGAAATAATTTAAAAATGTTAATGTTTGCCAGAAAGAAGTATGTAAATCCTGGTGCAGCCAAAGAAACTGTAGTTGCTGAAGAGTTTTGTGCCACTGAAAAGAAACTAAGTACTTACACCAGGGCAAGAGGAAAGATACCTTGAGGTCATCTCAGGAATCAGGAAGACCTGACAACAATGGCAGGCTCAAGTATGTAAAAATGGAAACCTTTCATCTGAGAAGAAAGCACCTGAGTCCCTGCTGGAGAAATGAAGTCCCCAGGATTCATGTCACTGTCCTTAGCCATTAAAGCACCAGAAGTTGCTATAGCCATTGTCCAAGGTGGCCTGGCCATTACTTGAGGAAGCAGCAGACCTTGGCATAATCCATATGATTCTCATTTTTCAGGTATGTAGAATGCAAGAATTGTGGGATCATGGAGGCCAATTAAATAGGCTCTGAGGGGGTACACATGAAGTTGTGGAAATGAAACTGAAGCTTCAGGGGAGACCGCATGAAGTTGGAGATGCCAAGAACATAGAAAGTATGCTGAGGAAAGACATGGAAAGTCAGCAGAGCCATCCCAAGAGAGAGGCTATATGGTTTGCAACCCACAAGGCCCTAGTGGTGGGGCTGCCCAGTCTTTTGGAGCTCACATCGTGCACTATATCCCCAGACGCCATGCACGGAACTATGAGACTTCATATTTGCCCTACCTAGTTTTGGTTTTGCTTTGGTTCAGGTTTTTTCTATTCCCTTATTCCTCCCTTTTGGAATTGAATGTTTACCCTGTGCCATTGTATCTTGGATTATGTAACTTGTTCTTGCTTTGGAGCCAGCTGACCATTGACTGAAACTTCTGCAACCATGAGCCAAACAAACCATTTCATTTAAGTTTTGTATTTGTATTTTGTCCCAGCAACAGGAAAGCTGACCAAAGCAATACTGAGTCACTTATAACCTGTATAATACTGTATAACTGTAATAATCATTTTATACATTGTTAAACATACATGAACATACAAATTGTAACAAATTAAAGATAAACAATATTTTAAAAAAGTTTTAATGGTACAAAATGTTTCCTCTTACATAAAAAAATGAAAATATTCTTCTTTAGAAGGCTATAATTGAATAAACTTTAATTTTTAAAAGATAGACTTTATTAGCCAGGCATTGTGGCTCATACTTGTAATCTCACTACTTGAGAATGTGAGGAAGGAGGATCATGTATTTGAGGCCAGTCTGGGCAACATAGTGAGAACCTGTCTTAAACACACAAACAAACAAACACATACAAAAAAGTCAGACATGATGGTGCATTCCTGTAATCACAGCTCTGGAGGCTGAGTCAGGAAGACAGCAAGTTCAAGCCCAGTCTCGGAACTTTTGCAAATTAGCAAAACCCTACCTCAAAAAAAGGACTAAGGATGTAACTCAATATGAAGACCTTGGATTCAATCCCCAGTATCACAAATAAAACAAAAACAAACAAAAAAGCACTGTAGGACTTTACCTTGGGAGGCAATTTTAGGTTTACAGAAATAATATTGGACAGAAAGTGCAGAGATACCTTAAGCTTCTTCTGTACTGGCTTACCAATTTCTCCTATTAATAACATCTCATATTGGTGGGTTATTCTTGTTACAGTTGATGAACCAACATTGATATACATTATTATTAACTAAAGTCCATAGTCTACATTAGGGCTCACTCTTTGTGTTGTACATTCTATGACTTTTGACAAGTGTATAACAAATACACTTACCATTATAGTATCATAAATCATTACACTACTGTATTGTCCAGAATAGTTGTACGTTTTCCTAAAAATTCTGTATCCCATCTATTCATTCCCCAACCCCTGATGACCACTGATCTTTTCACTGCTTCACTATTTTTTTAAATTTTGGCTTAACCCTTTGTTGTAAAGGGATTTGATGGTCCAGCTCTAAGTTTACTATTGGCTTTTGAACCGTGTGGCTGGCATAGTAGAAGAGGCTGCACAGTGTTTCCTGACTCCAGATGAGGAAGGGTGGCCCTGAGCAGGTTTAGGAAATCACGTGGCTTGTTTTCAATACCACCCACAGGCAGTCACAGGTCTTGTTTGAAATCTGGTTGGTAAATTTTTCCCTTCGCTGAAATCAATCATTTGTTCTTACAAGCTTATGAGAAGCCAATGTATTTTGTATATCTCTGCACATGCATGGGGGGGTGTATTGGGGATCACACCTAGGCCTTCACACATATTAAGCAAGGGTTCTGAGCTATGTCCCTGGCCTGCATTTTATATTTTAACACAAGGTTCAGATATATCTTCCCTTCTAAAATATCTTGATTTTTAATGTGGTTTTATTAGTGTATATTAATTTTATAAAATATTGGGTTTTGATTTGATATTTTCTTACATGTGTATATTTTTTATCATGTCTACTTCCTCAACTATCATCCCTTACACCTTCTTCCTCTTCCCCTTACTGCCTTTCTTTAGCTTAGTAACTGTTTCCCTTCTACCTTCCCTTCTATGTCATTTTTCAATTTCCTTTTAGATTTCACATATTAGGGAAAACACATGATACTTGGTTTACTTCTCTTAACATAATGATCTCCAGTTTCATCCATTATCCTGCAAATGACATAACTTCATTCTTTTTTATGGTTGACTAATACTCCATTATATATATATATATATACTACATTTTCCTTATCCATTTGGTAGATATTCTAACAGATTCAAATTTCTTCTGAGTTTTTAAAGTATACAGACATAGGAACTTTTATAGATAGTAAACTTCTCTGAAAAACAAGATCAAAGGATAACGGAAATATTTCTAAACACCTATTTTCAAAAATACCCTCTCCTTAGCAGAGATTATTTTCAAAAGCCATTTCTCTCTCATTGTTAAAATATCACTGTGCATTAAAGCAACAGACAAAAGAAACTATTTTCTAAGCTATTGAATATCTAGCACACTGGTGACAGCTGATTATCCTCACAGGTACAAATTTAGAACCTCAGCTTTCTTGAAAAAGCAGAATGAAGGCTTTAAGTTTACAAAATATTTAGGTTTGGTAACATTTTTAAGCACTTTAATACAGATAATAAATCTCATAGATTCTATTGCATTATTTTTATTACCCATATTTTCATAATTTTAGTGCTTTAGCGTGTATTTAAATTGTAATTTTTAAAGCCCCATTTCAGGAGGTTGCATTCCTCCCTGTTGTGGGCCATGACATGTGGTCATCATGGTTTCCTGCAGGTATTTCTCTTTTCAGTGTGTGTGTGCGTGTGTGTGTGTGTGTGTGTGTGTGTGTGTAGTGCATTTGTACTGGTTGACTTTTATGCTAGCATGGGTAATCATTCTAGTGGTTTAATGTGCATTTTTTGTTTGTATGTGTTCTTACAGCATAGTACTATTATTTCATATATAAGTATTTTTACTTTGCATAAATCCTAATAGATTGTGTATCATATTTAATTTTGTACTTTTTCCACTAAACCCTAGGATTGAAGGTCCACCCAAGTTGCTCTGTAGATGTTGGGTCCATTGTTTCAAACTACCACATCACACTGCTGTGTGCATCTGCTGCTCTTTACCTCTCCACTCTCCAGGAGTAGAAGTCACAAACAATCCTGCAGTAAGCATCTTCATATAGGCCCTTTTTTGAATACGTTTGAAGATAATTTTTAAAATCAACCCCATTGAATTCAGTCCATAAAGATCATGTGCACAGCCATCTGTCAGAATATCCAGAGGGAAGAATGTGGGCACCAGCCTCTGCGTCATACATGCTCTCTGATTGCCACTGGTTCTTCTCGTATCACTGGTATTGCGGATTGGGCCAACTCAGTCCTAAGTAGAAAATGCCTGTATCAACCTGTTAAATGTTAGTAAAGTTTTCATTGTTTTAGATTTCAAAAGAAACTATTGAGGGAAATGACAATATTTTCTTCCCTCATCCCAAAGTATTACTTTGAGCAAAACTTTCATGTGCTCAGAGGGGAGTTTTTGGAAGGTGGCTGGATTACATGGCGCTCTAGAAGGTGGGGTCTGGTCACTAGGGGGTGACCTGGAAAAGCTCCCAGGCTCTTGCTTTCCCTTTCGGCTTGCTGGCAGCTTTCCTCTACAGCAGGCTCTTCTGTCACGCCATTTCTGTGTGTGAATTTGTCATCTATGGACTGAAACCCCTGAAACTGTGAGCCAAAATAAACTCCACCTCCTTTAAACTATGGGTGTGGAGTATTGGGTTTCAGTAATAAGAAAGTGACTAAGACAATCACCCTGGGAAGCAAGCACCTTTGGAGACCATGACATGAGTGTACTTTGCCTGAGTGACTCTGGAGAAATGGAGTTTCATGGCCTTGCCATGGTTTTGCTGCAAGATGTCAGGATGAGGGGATGCCAGTGCAGCCATTCATTGTTCATCTACACGTTGCCAGGTAAAACATATCGTTTCTTGTGGAAACAGCATCTCCAGCATTCTCTGGGACCTCCTCTATCCCACCTCAGTGTATGTTTGGAGTGAGGCAGGTACTCCCTCTAGCTCCATGGGGCATGAGATGAGGCCTGGCCTGACCTACATACCCCATTCCTCCTGGCATGGGGTGGGTCCTGGAATGGACACATGGTCTTTCCATGGAGAGTTCTAACAGGATAATATAAGCCTGAGATGCTGCAGTCACACAGGGAGAGGAGTGGTGCCCAGTGGAACCCATTCAGAATCTGCAAGCTGAGGTCACCAAATCCTGAAGTGCATCTGGCTCCATTTGACATTTCCTCTGAACTCTTGATTTACCCGAGCCATTTTAATACATTTCATGTTTAGCTAAAGACATTTTGAAATGAGGAGTTCACTCCCTTTGGGCCTCAGTTTCTTTTTGAGATTCAATCTTGCTAAGTTCTCCAGCCTGGCCCCAAACCCCTGGTCTCAAGTGATCCTCCTGCTCCATATTCCTGAGTAGCTGGGACTGCAGATAGCACTACTGCACCCATGGGCCTCAGTTTCTTCATCTGGAAAGAGAGGAAGGAAGCAGATGGCACCCAGAAGTTTATCCTGACCCCTTCATTTTGATTCCAGAGATTTAAGGCCCAAATGTATTCTTTCTTCTAAGTCTCTTGCCTAGGACAATCTCCTATTCATACTTCTTTCCATCTCCACATTGTGTTCCTTATTACTCTGTTTTGGCATCTTATAAACCATTCTGACCAGGAAGAGACTGCTGTTCTGGATCTAGCCAATTCTTAGACATTGCCAAGGACTCAGTCAGAACTAGACATTTGATAAATATATTCTTTTCTCTTTCTTTCATCCTCTTCTTCTCCCTCTCCTTTTACCTTTCTCCCTCCCTCTTCTCTTCCCTGAATCTTTAGAACATAATACTGAGTTCAGCAGGCCCATACCCTAATTTTCTACTGTAAATTTGTACTTCAGTGCAATAGTCGCTGGCTGTGCATCTCAGCACATTTCCCTGGGGGATATAGGAAGCAATCTATGTGTTTACACACTTGGTATGATGAACAGCAAGGCGTGCACACATGTGCAAAAGTGTCAAAATGGGATTTGGACCCACCTTTATGCCTTAACTGGCTTTGTGCATGTTTACTTGAGCATCACAAAGGGTCCAATAGACTCACACCACTCTGAGATTTGTTTAAAAAAAAAGATTTGTTTTGATTTGTCTGATAGAAGTAGCCCAGTTCAGTACAAGGGCACATGAAAAACTGAATTTGCAAGTTTTAGAGGAGGTCAAAAATGAATCATCAGATTGCTCAAGCATGGATGATGAAGATGATCCATGATGGCAAAACACACGCTTTGGTAATAGAAGAGTGGTGTGGTTGGATGATGAGGATGATGGTGATGACTTGGATGTTGGCCATGAGAGCCAAAATTCCTGTGACAGTGAAATAAAAGCAAGAATCAACTGATACAAACACAGGGAATGCAGATCTCCTTGATTCAGATGATGAAGAAAATAGCAGTGTGAGAACATTTGACTAATCAAAATGTTATGAAGTGACCACTTAACCAAATGGAATGATCCAATGTTAGAACTAGGTCTGAAAACATAAGAAAGGCTTTGGCAGGGGTGAGAGGACAGAATGCCAGAAATGCCATTCAAAGTTGGAAATTGCAACAGAGGAAATGCTACAAGATGCTGTGAAATACACAAAGCCTGAAATGCAAGTAAAATGTATGCACCAGTAGCCACATTCCAAAAATGTATTTATTGTGACACCTCACTAGCTGAACTAAAGAGTAATTATGGGTCTTAAGTACTTAGCTTACATTTCTCATGATGATGGCAAAATGTAAAAGACTTATGGAAAAGTGATGGGTCCAAATATGGCATAAAAATTTATGCCCTTGTAGATGTGAAGACTTCTTACGCTTTCAGTTTAGACATTTACCCTGGAACTCAGTCACCAGATCCTTATTTATATAGTAATAAATTGAATGTTGTGAGCAGACTTGCTGCTTCCATTTCCCAAACTACTTGGAATGTGACTTTTGATAATTGATTTACCAGTTTCCAATAGATGCTACGTTTGCTAACAGAGCACAAGTTAGCCATCACAGAAACCACCCACAGGAACAAGGCAGAAATTACAAATGAAACGTTGCAATTTCAAAACACAGAATTGTATAGTACAATCTTTGGATTTCAGAAAGATACAACATTAGCCTAGTGTATGCAAAACAAACAAACAAACCGAACTTGTACTGCTGATGTCAACATTGCATCATGATGGACATACTGATAGGGAAACCTCAACAAAAGGGAAATTTGAGATGGGAAGTCTCAACAACAAAACTGAAAGTGGAGTTTAGATGTTTTGGAAGAGTTAGCTAACAACTATGGTGTCGCTTGTGTGGCATAAATAGTTTGATAGTTTACAAAGAAAATAATAAGTGCAAAATATAATGGAGAAATGTTCTTACAGGATTGAGACTGGAGCTCATAAGAGATCATTTACAGCAGAGAAAACCAAAATGTTTCTGCCTAGGGAACTATGAAAAAAAATTGTGGAGCTCAGTGGTGAGCTGATAGGTAAACAGGCAGGCACAGCATCACAACGACCTACTACAACAACAGAAAAACAAAATAAATGTCGTAAGTCTCAATTCGGACATGACTCTCCCAATACCCAACCTGTCTGCCAGCAGAGGCATTTGTTTTAAACTCAGCACCGGTGCCCTCAGGAAACTCAGGATGTCATAAAACAGATAAGATGGAACACAGACTACATCTAAAGACACCCAAACATTTACACCAGATGCCTCAAGGACTTTGCCCACTGAGGCATGAAACATCCAGAGAATTTTGACCACTGATGTTTACTAAGATCTTCCTGCTTAATGTGCTTCCTTCAAGTCACATATGTAAAAGCCCTCTTCTCTTGGTTCCCTACAGATGATCTTTTCACCCTCTGTCTGTCTGTACCCAGGCACAATAAATTCCACAACTTGTTCCCTTTACATAAGCCTTGTGGTCTTGGCTGGTCCCTGCCTCATGCCATCCCTTACATCTGGAGAAGGACACAAGCTCTTTCAGGGGGGCTTAAGCCCTCTTGAACCTCCACCCCAGTTGAGATCATCTGGCAATATCCTCAGACCTTGGCCTCTACTACACCTGCCATTTTTGCCATGCTGGATCTCGCTGGGCATTTCAGATCAGGTAAAACCCCCAATCTCTCTCTGCCTCTTGCTTCCTCCCTGCCCGCCTTTTACTTTCCTCCATAAAATCAGAGAGAGGCTCATTGTGCTTTTCATGCTTTTTAAACCCCAGCACTGGTCTTGAAAAGCGCCTCCTTGAAAGCTGCTTCCCTTTAGTGTCTGACCAACTGCAAAGACATTTGCCTTGCTTACGGTTTTGGTTCTCTCTGTACATCAATGAGGAATCATCCAACTTCTACCATCACCCCGTCCCTCCTAGCTTGCCTCTTGCAGAATCTCAAACCCCTCCACCTGTCCCAGTCTGAAACTCAAATATCCAATCTTTTTCTGTAACACAGAATGATTTAGCTTCCCGCTGGACAACTGTTCTCAGTGACCAGAGCATGATACTTTTGATATCTTTTCCATTTTGCAAAATAACAAATAATTAACAGGCGATGACAGTTTGTTTTTATTTCTTGATTGCTAATCATATTAGGCAATCATAATTGTCCTTCTTGTTTGCCATTTTTTGCCCCTTTTGTAAATCACTTTATGTTTCTTTAAAGGGATGTTATACCCTTGTGGACAAGGTCATGTATTCCTGCTTTATATATGTTACATTTAAATTCATTTGAATTGTTTGATTTGTGACTGCTATGGTTTTAAATCTTATTTTAGACAGTGCTCAGGAGAAATAATGTTGAAGTGCCACCTAGTGGACTTTGATAAAATTCTGTAAAATGGGTCCTTTTAGAAAAGCTTGTCTGTATTCAGCTCAGGCTTTTGTCTGTCCCTTACAGAACACTAAAACCAAACAGTGGTTACTCTACCAGCTAGTAATTGCCTTTCGGTCAGCTGCCACTCTCAAAACAAGACACATTTCTCCAGTACCCTCTGGTGAATCCCATTGGCACCAATGGCCAAAGGAAATATCTGATTGTGAGGAACTAGTGAAACTGAGGGGCAACTGAGGGGTCATGACTGGGGCAGTTCTCCAATGGATACCCAAAGGTCCCTCAGTGGAAGCTAGCTCTTGACAGCCTGGTAGTGTAATCAGCAGACGAGCTCCACTCCTCTATTGTTTCCACCTGTACTCCTCGAGGAAGGTGAAAGGCAGCTCTTTCAGTGACCATCAGATATCCTCTGTCTCAGACTGACCTGAAATGATGCTGTTAGAGCCCTTCCTTAAGCCTCCATCAAAGCTTGAGCCACAGGTCTGGGTTTTTCTATCTGTACTAATAAGTTAGAAACCCTAATTTTTGTCCTGCTTTCCTTTCCATTAGTGTCCCCTCTGCCTCACTTCCACTCAGATTCCGCCCTCATTTTTCCCTCATGTGACTTCCTTCTACCACCCACATTAGCCTTGAGACATATCCCCAGGGGCCTGCCAGGAGCCATCATGTGCCAGCTGCCCTGCCTGTACGCTGGTCCCAGGCCAGGGGTCCCAGGCTGCAAGACCTCAGTGCCAAACGTCCATGCCTGGCAAGCCAGCCTTCCCCACCCAGAGCCCACTTGCCACCCTCACAACTCTGGCAACATGGCATAGCAGGTACATGTGCCACCATGGAAGTCAAGATCCAACTGATGCTCATACACACAGTGGGACTATAGTACCTGTGCACACAGCCTGCAGTCTATGCTTGCTCCTGAGCCCAGCCCTCCTGAGCCCAGCCCCTCTGAGCCCAGTGTTCCTGAGCCCAGCCCAGATAAGAAAAATGTGAACTTGCATATCAGACCTCTGTCTTAGTTACTTTTCTGATTGCTGAGACAAAATACCCAACACTCAAAGTTAAAGGGGGAAAGGTTTATTTAGCTCACAGCTTGTAGAGGTTTCAGTCCATAATCAGCTGGCTCCAGGGCAGGGTGGCACATGGCAGAAGGGCAGTTCATGGTGGTGGAAGACAGTAAAAGCAACAAGAGCAAAAAGGGAGAGGAGAGGAGACAAGCCTCTTTCTATCCCTTATATTGCGTCCAGTCTACTGGGATTAGGGCTGTGCCAAGCCAATCAGTGGACTGATCCAGAAATCAGTCACCTCTAATCCAGCATTGAACCATGAATCAACCACAAACTCTAGATTCAGCCACCTCCAAAAAGCCCCATCTAAAAGTACACGAGGCTTTGGGGGGACATTTAGACACAAACCATGAAAGCCTCCTCCCCATCCTGTGGTGCAGGACCCTGAGCACAGCAGGCCAGGTCCGTGGCCATGCCTGCCATGGCATCCCAGGCCATGGCACCCCCTGCACTGTACTGCCCCTCCCCTCCTTGGTGTCACCATACTGTGGATGCCTGGCTCCATGAGTGAAGTGATCCATGCCCAGCTCAAGCCCACCCAGAACCACCTTCTGAAGACCCACTGCTGATCCTGGCAATGCAAGTCCAGGTCACAAGCTCAGGGTACCCTGCCTACTGCTCCTCTAACCTTCAGTTGCTCTCCCAACTCCCACTCACCACTCTGCCACACACCCAGTCCAGACTACTTACTCCTTTGTCCTCCTGTTTCTCCCTCTCTGTCAGACCTCTCCTAGCTCAGTGAGTATCTGAGCTCTTTCTCTTCAGACTCTTAAAACCTCAGTTTTTCTTCAACTCATCTAAAGTTAACTTTAAACCCCCAACTGAAAATGTTCTTTCCTCTTAAGAGGTGAAATTATAAAGATTACACAGCTGTTTGCTTTTAACAGGGGACAATAACTAAAACAATTTACACTTATACTTTACATCTGCCAAAATTGATATAACTAATCTTCTCTTCTGGGTGTTTAACAAGTAAAATTTAGAGACCAGAACAAGAAAGGTAACTGAGCTAAGAGAACAGCCAATATTTTGGCACTTGACCTTCAAGGTCACCAGAGATCCAGAACATGAGAGAACATTTTCTATAGGATTCTACAACTCTGGTGAGTTACTCAATCTCCTAAGCAGGGAGTCTGATGGACCCCAGGAGACAGAGGTCAACAAAGATGTACAGTGTGCCAAAGGAGGGTCACCAAGAAAAAAGGTCTGTCAAGCAGGACTATGACCCATCTTGGCAGCTGACACAGAGGAGCTGAGAGTCTCTGCACATGGTTCCAGGAGTGACGCCTGAAGAGCCTTACCTGACCTTGACAGCGAGAAGTCAATTTTAATGTAGGTCTCATTTTAACTTGATTTTAAACACTCAGTAGAAAAGTATAATAAGATATAAACTCTTGTCATCTGTCTATATGCCCTCCAAAATATCAGCTACTCATTAAAAAACACTTTGTCTGGTCTCTCTATTTCCTAAATTAAAAAAAAATTAATAAGACAAACAGTCCTCTAAAATCAGATAACATTAGGCATTCTAAAACAGTACAAGAGGGTACTTGTGCCATTATAAAGCTGAATGCTGTGTATGCATTCCTGATCCTTTTAATATCTCTATGGTTATTCAAGATATTAGACGACAGGTTAGGGGTATATCAGATTCTAAAATTCCCTACCTTCTCCTTAACCTTTTATATAAGGCCATTTCTGAGTCTTCCTAGTAAGACATTTGTTGATTATATTCTTAATAGTCTTGTTGATTTTATTGTTTGGCCCATACTCAACTGTTTCTTTGGATTTGTCTATACCACAACTGTGGCCAGAGATGTACCAGCTAAAAGCCAAGCCTCAAGATAAACAACAAAAAACCAGGCCTACATACTCCCCAAGAGAGATAAGCGATAATACCTGGTCTAATAAAGTCTAGATAGACATCAGTCACCTAAGTAGACAACCAAGAACACCAGATCATCACCTAGCTGTAAAATTCTTTGGTCTTTCCATGCCCATTCACTGCATGACTTACTTCCCATTAGATCAATAATATCTAACAACTCACAGGATCCCTTCTGTCAGTTCAGCATTTCTCTTCTTTCCTTCTCAGGCCCCATTACCTTCCCAGATCTGGACCCTAGGATCTAAAATACCTCCTTCCCCTTTCCTGGCTCTCAATCAAACACCTCTCACCATCCCACGAAAGGTAGATCACCCCATCCCTCGCAGCACCAATACCCTGTCCCTGATGAGAATCTGAGGGAACTAAAGCCAATTATCCGTTGCCTGCTCTAACATGGTCTTCTCAACCCTATCAACTCTTTAACACTCCAATTCTCCCTGTTCAAAAAGTAAACAGCACTTAGAGATTAGTACAAGATCTCCATGCTGTCAATCAGATAGTTCTTTCTATCCATCCTGTGGTACCCACCCCATATACCCTTCTATCTTCTATCCCCCATCTACTGCACATTACTCAGTCCTGTATTTGAAAGATGCCTTCTTTTTCTTTTCCAAATCCATTTTATTCAAGGAAAGAAATAAAAGAAAAGAAAAGAAAAGAAAGAAAGAAAGAAAGAAAAAAAAAACTACAACAAAATTTCAAAGCTCGTCAATCAGGGGCAACAATGGTACATACATTGTGCACTGTCATCCCCGAATCACTCACCCAGAGCACAAGACATCTGCATTCAGTTGTCCAAAGAGAAAGATGCCTTCTTTTTTTTTTTTAATTTTATTTGAGCGAAGAAAAACAAAACAAACAAAAACAAC
Source organism: Dasyprocta punctata (assembly GCA_004363535.1). Lineage (NCBI taxonomy): Eukaryota > Metazoa > Chordata > Mammalia > Rodentia > Dasyproctidae > Dasyprocta > Dasyprocta punctata. The sequence continues at coordinate 9,706 of RJWM01019734.1, read as the reverse complement.
AACAACAACAAAAAAGACGACATATATAGTAAAAACGACAAGCAAATGACTAGAGTAAATACACAACATTGCAGGTTTACACAACCGGTAGATAGAAGCTTGACAATGGTTGCAATATTGCGCATTGTTATCTTTAAAATGGTTTCTTACATTGTCAGATATAGACATGCTAGATTGATCTAATCATATGAGTATTAATTGTTCTTTCTCAATAACGAATACATTCAGCAGTGTTCTTTTTAGTTATCTTACATATACATATATACAGGTTTATATCTTTTCCTCTTCCCTTTTCTCTTTCCGCCTATTCCCTTCCCAATTATCTTTGCTCTTTGAGCTGTTTTTTACCCTTC